>JBBBDQ010000856.1:3620000-3865000 GCA_037127315.1 Ascarosepion bandense
CAAAATGACCGTAATAAGGTAAAAACTTCATAAAGTAAGACTAGTGTTAACATGCAAATGGGACACAGTCGAGCTCTCTGACTTCAAGACAAGAAAAATCAGAAATATGATATATAAAGCTGAGAAGTGAACCAGTTTATTGGTTAGGAAGAAATCCTAGTAGGATTTATCTATAAATTTCAGGAGGGGGTATGTTATTTTTTCCTATACAATTGAAATCAACAGCTTGTAAATCATGTAAAAAGTGGATGCACTGATAAAAAAATAACATGCAGAGTAATGAAAAACACAAGACTTTCATGTTTAACATTACATTTTATTCAACTCGCGACTTTGTCAATTACTCTCCAATTGGCTCTTCTTCTTTCTAAAATGTATAATAAATGCTTTGTTGCTTCTTGTTTTCCTGCTTGTTGGAAACACTCATCTGTTGATTCAGTCTTAAGAACTCAGGCTGATATTTGGAAGGGACGAATGGTTTCCCTATTAGCCATCTACCTCTTTTTTGGCAAACTACTGCTAAAAAGCCTTAGCCTCTTTAATGGAATTGGAGGCACAAAAAGTATTATCAACATAGTGATAGTAAATGTAGGGCTTATGGCATTTCTCTAAGAGGTTTTCATTAAAGCCTACAAAAATATTAGCTAAAATGGGACCCAAGGGACTGTATATCAAAACCCTATCAATCTGGGCATATGTAATGTCATTAAAACTGAATTCCACCTCCTCAGAGGCTAAATACATGAATTCCAAGAATAAACTCTTAGGAATTCTGGGGGAACTTAGGTGACCCCTATAAAGGGCATCCGTTTGTATCTGTAAGGTATCCTGAAGTGGTACGTTTGTAAACAAACTAACTATATAAGAACACCATAAACTTGTCAGTGGAACATAGTTCAGGATCATTAATTAAATTAGAGAACCAGAAAAAATCTAAAACACAAACAAGAATGCAGATAAAAAATGAGCTGTAATAAAACAGCCAACCACTTAGCCAATTCATGTTGGACAGAACCCACCATTGACAAGATGGGTCTGAGAGAAATGCCTTCCTTATGGACTTTGGATAAACCATACATAGATCTAGTGGGTTTAATGAAATTATACACCATTTTAAGTGAGAAGTATACTTTTATATATACAGAAAGTAGATGCTTTTGGACTTTAATCGCAATTCTACTGCTATTATCACAGCAATTAACAGAACCAATTCAACATATCACAGCCCACAGCCTCTTCTCCGACAAACAGTATGTTTTCTGCTTTGCCAGGTCTACTGCTGATATGCTAATGACTATCACAGAGTATATAAACCAGGCTCTCAATAAGAACAGTGAAGCTCGAGTTGTTGCTCTAGATATCACCAAAGCATTTGACAGAGTCTGGCATGCTGGCCTTCTACGCAAGCTACAGGGTTATGGTATAACTGGACACTTGTTTGATCTAATCCAGTCCTTCCCTTCAAATCATGTAATGAAGGTAGTATTGAGCGAGCATGCTTCCATATACTATCATATAAACATGGGTGTGCCTTATTCTAGGCTCTTCACTTTTTATCTTAATCAACGATCTCCCGTATTTACTAGCCTTCCCACGCAAGGCCAGATGTGACACATGGTCATTTTATAGTGGGTATTCCCGGCCATATAGCTGGGCCAAAAAATCTCTGTCTATTTTCCCCAGTCGTGATTCTACCCTTTGGCGGAACCACGACTGGGTTTGTGCTCTCTGCTTGGAAGCAGAGAGTGCCCTCTGCCCGAAGGCAGAGAGCTGACAGTGTCATAGAGCAGTCAGGCAAATGCCTAAGACCTTTCCCCCTTAATCAACGATCTCCCTGATGTAATCAGATCCCAAGTAGGCATCTGCACTGAAGACACCACCATTTACTCCCATCTCAATAAGAAATCTTTCAAGTCTGACAAAGCAAACCTTGCTACTGGTCTTGAAAAGGGCCTCCAATCTGTGGTGGACTGGGGTAAGTAATGTCTCGTAAATTTTAATGCTTCCAAAATGAAGGTGCTGTCATTTAACCACTGCAGACAATCGCGCCTACCTTCCATCAGCATGGATCAGGCTAGTCGCCCTGAAAGTAAAACACTGCACCTCCTTAGCCTAACTCTTTCAGCCAACCTCAAGTGGAATGACTGCATTGAATCCATATCTAAATCTGCTGCTAGGAAGGTTGGTTCACTGTGTAGGACAGGAAGTTTTCTAGTCTAAATCCATCTTAAAAATATTTAAATCTATCATACCCCCATGCATTGAATACTGCTGTCACATCTGGTTGGGTGCCATGCTATTCATCTCGGGTTTCTTGACAAAATCTAAAGGAGAATCTGCAATGTAATCGATCTTGACCTGGTATCTCAGCTCCAGTCACTGTTTCACCAATGTAATGTGGTTTCTCTCTGTCTCTTCTACAATTATTTTCACAGCTTCTGCTCTGATAAGCTTAGCTCCTTGGTGCCCCCTCTGCATGAATTTACTTAAGCTACTCAACTAGCAACTAGGTTCCACCCTTTTACAGTGAAACCAATCAAATGTAACCGCAACTTCTAACATATTTTTATTCTTACGATTGACACACTCCTCAAAATACAAATGAATTGTAGGAAGGTCACATGAAAAATGAATGCAATCAAAAAATAACTCCACATTACTTAACATATTTTAATTTCTTCTATTATATTATTCACCAATGATTCTTCTGATGAGGTGTTTGCTTGAAAGAAATGTTACTCTTTAAAGGGAAAAATATGTGGTTTATCTGTTTAAAGAATATATATATATTGTGGATTTGGGCAACAATTTCTTTTTTATACTGGTTTCTTTAAAATTGACAGACTAGGTATTATCATTAAGGTTTTTATATAATTTTTCATGTATTCATATAATTTTTTTTTTTGAATTCCAATTATATAAGAATTGTCCAAAGATTTTGTACTTTCAAGTGCATTTGACTATAGCACATCACTCAATAAATCCTGGGCCTAACCAATAAAACAACTTTTAGGCAAAACTCAACTTTATTCATTGACATAGTCTCCCTCTAGAGTGATGCACTGATTCCAATACTTCTCTAACAATTTCATGCCTTTTTGGTAGAACAATTTCTCTTTGGCCTCAAACTCGGCCACAGTTTACCAGTATCACTTCTTCACTGGAACCAAATCACTTTCCTTGGAACATTCTTTTGTGGTCTGCAAACAGTCAGTTGTTGCTGGGGGCCAGATCTGGAGAATAAGGTGGATGCAGAAGCAATTCAAAGTACAATTCATGTAATTTTGCTATCATTGCAATTGACTTGTGATACAGTGCATTGTCTTGGTTAAAGATCACTTTTTCTCCTTCATTTGTGGCTGTATTTTGGTGATTTCTTCCTTTAAATGCATCAATAATACTATATAATATTTGCTATTGATGGTTCTTCCTTTCTCAAAGTAATCGACAAACAAAATACCTGGCGCATCCCGAGATACGGAGACCAAAATCTTGCCTGCTGATGTTTGCATATTTGGTCACTTTGGGTGGCTTTCACCTGCTGCTATCCACTCAGCTGACTGTCAATTTGACTATGGAGTGAAGTGGTGGATTCATGTTTTATCTATTGTCACATATTTATACAAAAATTATTTCTTGTTGAAACAGTTGCAAACAACGCTCTGAATCGTTGATGCAGTGTTGTTTTTGATCGACTGTGAGCAAATGTGGTACTCACCATGAAAACAGCTTTCTCATTGACAAATGTTCATGCAAAATGATAAATACACTGCCTTCCGATATGTTCAACTCCCTCTGCTATCTCACGCAACTTCAATTTACGATCGGCCAAAATGTGTTTGTTGAGTTTTTTAGTGTTTTTTGGGACAACTGCGAATTTTGGTTAACCTGAAGGTTCAGCATCATTTGTATTTGTATGACCGCATTTAAAGTGTGTGGTTCCAGAATAACCCAGATTAAAAGGCGATTTTAATGCGGGTATCTGGTCCACAAAAATACAACACAAATTTCAAGAAAAGACAACGCAAGAAGAAATATTGTATAAAAAATATAAAAATTTTGTATTTGACAATATATATACAATATAAACAATTTATACAATTCTGTGTATCTTTTGTTTGATAGCAAAGTGTCTTTTATATTTGCGAGAATGTGGGTTGAATATAAAAGTCTCTGTTTGATTTGAGCAAATGTTGGTGGAAGATAAAATGTCTGTTTGGAGTGTAATTAAACAGAGTAGTAGCACAATGTTTCATTCCTTGTTATGCATCAGCTGCTAAGTAGGTGGAAAAAGAAAGTGTTTCAAATTATGTTGAAAAGGAGTGTGAATGTGAATTCCCGAGGGGAGAGAGAGAGAGTCAAACAAAGATAGTAGTAATTGGTAGTGTATGTGTAAAACGATGAATCAGTCTACTTAACTTAGTAAGTCTATGTTACTTCTCCATTGTTGAGAGATGTGAAAAGTTTTATGGCCATAGCAGGTGTTTCCTCTCTTCTTTCTGTTCCTAACAATTGAGTGGGTAAAGGATGACCCTGACTGACTGACTGACTGTGACCGCTCAGGGGACCTCCTTAAATATTGAATTTAGGAGGATCCCAGAATGATTTTTCTTTAGCTGTGAAAAAAAACATTTCGTTGACATATTTTGAATCACTCAATTTGTTAACCAATCAGGATTTAGAATATGCTTTTCATACTGACTTGTGAGAAAGAAAAGCTTTTAGTCATTTAGATCCAATTTTGTGGGTGTGCGATTTTACTTTGGGTTTTTCCCAAATGTTGTAGTCGTTTGAATTTGATTTTGCAGGTGTGCAATTTATTTTGTGTTTGTTTAGTTGGTTGATCGATGATATAGGATTTGTGTCCTTTAAAAGTCAGCATACTACTTCTTAACTGTTGTTTCTAATGGAGCAGAGTCTGAATAACACTTATCAAGCCATTGATTCACTTAAATAACTGTAATGTGCAAACTAATAATCTGATTTCTTGAGTGATGTATTACTTTTAACCATTATCAAAAATTAATTTTGTTTTACAAGTAAATAAACATGTGTAAAGTTTATGCATATAGAGTCTTGTGTATGTTAAGTTCTGAACATGGTATGCATATTGTTACCATGTTCATAATTGATGTTAGTAAGTGTAGGATTTCTCTTTTTTATTAGTAAGTCCTCCATTTCTTTAATCTTCTTTTGCATGTTGATGATGCTATTGTGTATATATTATCAACAAGTATATCATGGATATGTCCTGAAAAATCTCGATGTGTGTTTAAATGAGATTGGATAGAACTGTTGTGGGAAAGGTGCAATGTCAATCTTCTCATCAATTTTGTAGAAGTGTAGCGAATATAATTGTTTATGGATTTGGATAGTTGAGGAACACAGTTCTTCAAAGGACATAAAAATTCTGGTTTTCTGCAGTTTAGATTTTGCAGGTGAATTATTAGCATTGATAATGAGGTTGGCAGTTTTGAATTTTTTATAATAAATAATAAATTTAATTTTCTTGTTTGAATTGGTTGGTGTTGCACAATTTTGGATGATATTGCAAAGTGAAGATTTGTTCTATCTGTAATCACTGTGCATTTGATTTTTGTAAAAGATATTAATGTTGTTGTTTTTGTTCATGTGTTTGTGGTTACCATTGGTTAGGTTACATTTTTTTGTCTAAAGTGATACCTTCTAGGATGGTAGTTGAAAGATAATTGTTTCTTCTGGTGTAGTCATGCCATTTCAAATTTCTCTTCTTGATGATGGATATGAGGTCTTCAAACGGGCCTGTTTTTAGTTTGACAGTATCTCACACAGTCCCATTTATCATGCTGTCTACATAGTTGACTTGGATGATTCTATGTTAGTTTCTTTTTAATACAAACCATGGCACACAACAATTTTATCTTTGATTTAAGGCAGATGCCATTGTTTGTGCTGTTCTTGAAATTATTTCTATTTTGGAACCCTCATCACTGATAATCGAACCAATATATATATATATATATATATATATATATATATATATTTTTTTTTTTTTTTAATTCAGATACTTTAATCCAAGTGAAAAAAGCAGGAAGGTAAATTCCAAAAACCCGATCCTAATTAATATTAAAAAATTTTATTTTAATATTAAAAAATGATGCAGGAAGAGAGCTCCGTGGGGATTTTCATATCAAAATGGTCATTCAACATCCTTGAATTAATCCTTTTTTAATTTGTATATATATATATATATATAATTATATATATATTTTGCAAGTGAATATTATGTTAATTCTTTTGAGAATGACAATAATTTTTCTAGATACAAAGCTAGAAGGGGAGATGGATTCAGACCTTTCCCAAGGATATTTCTGTATAATTGAAAGTGAATTCTTTGGTAGAGAGTTTGTTGGCATTGCAAGTTTTTTTTTGCATAAAACTTTGAGATCAAATGTCTATTCTGTGGTGCTTTTTTCACAGTCAAATCCAGTCTGTACTTCAATGATAATTTCTTCTGCTTGTGGCATTAGTCTTGAATGATTTTCAATATCACTTGTGTGACTAATCAAACTTGCAATAGTCTAATGCCAAAAATTCAGATCCATTATTGTATAAATCAAAAACCAAAAGGAAAGTTTTTAAATGATTATTTTATAACAAACTAGCTGTATAGCCTGGCATTACTTAGGGTTTTTTAGTGGTTATGTTGAAATGGTATGGTCAAGTGCTTATTCAAAAAGCTCTGATATAAGGTTGCCATGATGTGTAAGTTAAAAAAATGTGAAGTAAGTATTGGTTTTTATTGTGTTTGTAAAACAAGATTCATGCTGGGTCAATTTTGCCAATAAATGGGTATGATGTATATACAATTGGAAGAACGGGGGAAGGCATTACAGAAACCTGTAATGTGATGTGATGACATGACACAGAAAAAGTGAATTCATTGTCCCTGCAACATCAGAGGGGTTGGCACCTTGTAGAAAACATGAAATTGTTATAGCAGATGATAAGATAGAAGTTATAAAAAAGACCTGACTTTTGTTGAAATACAACTAAGCATTTCAAAGAAATAAACAATCACAAAAAGCAACATTTTGCATTAATTTTTGCCGCACCCTGTGTGTCAATTGAAATTTTTGTTTTCATATCAAGGCATCAGATCATGATTTACCAATGACTCGATTTTAGTTGAAGCATCTTGGGAAAAGAGGCTTTTTGCATGAAGCGGCTTGGGAAATGCATAAAAAGTGTACAAAAAACTACCCGAAATTATGTTTGTCATTGATTTTTGACAAACTCTCTATATTGATTCAAAAACTTTTTTTTGTGTACATCAAAGATTCAGACCTTGATCTACAAATTTTTTTTTTTTTTTTTTAATCATATCACCCCAAGCAAGGCGGTAACGCCACTGATGTGCAGGGGGCTACATAAGAGTGAGAAGATTAGAAAAGAGAAAACCGGAAACCACATCCTAAACAGGAAACAAGGGATGAGCCTCTTCACCTGTTCAATAGACGTGGGTGGAGTGTGAACCAATTCCCTGATTTTGGTTGAATTTGCATAAGGTGTCTTGGAGGAGAAGCATTCGTAAATTCTAAGTGTTTCAGTGATTTCTGTTGTATCCTGTAAATTGATTCAAAATTTTTTGTGTATATCAAAGGTTCATGTCATGATTGAGAAGTGACCAAATTTTGGTTGAAATTGAACCAAGGATTTCAGAGGAGTAGGGTTCATTAGAATGGCAACACACAAACACACACGCAGACATACAGACATATCCGTTTTTATATATATAGATGAAAAATATTGAAAAGTTTATGAAATTTCTATTGATCTTATATCGGGAAAGATATGGAATCTGGTTAAGTTTAAGTACTGAAAACAACTAGAAAATAATTGATTTCATTTGAATGAACAATTCTGGTTTGCTTTTGTGTTGCTGTTCTATAAATAAGAGAAGATACTCACATATATGGGATTTGCTGATGCATTTCACTTACAAAAAATGATAACATACCTGTTTTAGTAGCAAAAATATATTTTATGAATTAATAAAGATTATTATTCTGCTTGTGTGTAAATTAAAATATAAAAAATAATCAATGAAAATAATGAATTTTTATCTCAAAAATTTATTATGCAGAGCATCATTTTATGTTTCATGTAGTTATTAGAAAAATGATAATTTTTTTACTATTCATAAAATTTGTTCCCTACTTAAAAATATAATAATTGTATTTTTTTATTCAGTATTTGATTCTGCTGGTTATTTTTTATATTAAGCTTATTTTATTTATTCTTAGTCTTTAACATTACTATACAGGTAGTAATGCTCTCCTTTCAAACATTCTAGAACACATTAAACAAAAATTGGTGCTTCCATAGTGTTTTATGTTGTGCTTTGTTTAAAATTGTTTATTTTTTACAGGAAGCTAAGGGAAGTCACAAAGAAGGCTCTCAAAAGGGTGCCTCAACCAAAAAAAGTAAAAGTGTAACTAAACAGAAATCAAAAGGAGATGTAAGTTTAAAGATTTATCTTTGAATTTCTATTAATTTTATCAAACTTTTGTTCCTTGTTTTTGTATGTTGGTAGTTTGAGAAATTGATATAACTTTATGAAAATACTTATTTTAGGAATTGACAAAATAAGAAATTGTTTACAAAATATAAAGCCTGGCTAAATAAATAGACTTCAAGAATTAATATAAAACAATTTTAGGACATGTTTGAAGTACAGAAGAGATATAAATATATTTGTTAAATATAACAAATTAATAAAAAAATACACTTGTATTCTGACTACATGATTAAAATAAAACAAGTAAAGAAATTTAAATACCTGGGAAGTGTTCTGACCGAGGATGGAAAGTGTGACACTGAAATCCAAAGATGAATTGGCATGGCCTAGGATGCATTTCAAAAGCCAACCAGTGTATGGAGAGACATGAAAATCTCATTGGAAACAAAGAAAAGAGTGCTAGACAGTTATGTGATATCTGTCTTTCTATATGGCAGCAAATGTTGGGCAATCTCTTCACGGATGAAGGAGAGACTTGTGGCAGCAGAAATGTGTTTCTACAGAAGAATGCTGAGGATAGTATGAGCAACAATAGGGTGCTGGAGAGGATGCAAATGAAAAGAAAACTCATACTTAACATCAGGAAGAAACAGCTGAGGTTTCTGAAACACGTAATGAGGGAAGAGGGCCTGGAGAATCTAATACTCACAGGGCAGATAGAAGAAAAGAGATACTGGGGAAAGTAGTGCAAGACATATTTGATAGGCTTGAGCAAATGGATGGCAAAGCAGGGTTTAGGAGAGATACCAAGAGAAAAAAATTAAGGTCTACACAAGACAGGGGTAAATGGAAGTCTCTGATCGCCTATGTCCTGAAGGAACACAGCACATAAAGAAGAAGAATTTGTTGTAAAAATACAAATGTTGCAATGGAAAATCCATAATCTACACTCAGTGGTGGAATGGGGAAAGAAGTGGCTTGTAAATTTCAATGCATCTAAGACGAAGCTACTGTCTGTCAATCATCACAGGCAACTTCTCCTGCCTCCCATAAGCATGGACCAAGCGAGTCTCCCTGAGAGCAATATACTGTGCCTCCTCAGCCTTACCCTATCTTCTGATCTCAAGTGGAACCACTACATTGAGTCAATAGCTAAATCCACTGCTAGGAAGGTTAGGTCACTGTGTTGAACCAGGAGGTTTTTTCCACCTGAATCCATCTTGCACCTATACAAATCAACCATCCGTCCGTGCATAGAATACTGTTGTTCATCTCAGTGTTCTTGACAAGCTCTAAAGGAGAATCAGTAATGTGATAGGTACTGACTTGGCAGCTCGACTCCAGCCATTTTTTCACTTATCGGATGTGGCTTCCCTCTGTCTGTTCTATAAAAAGTAGGCTTAACAATTAGACATGTTCAAGTTCGTGGCTTGCTAAATTCTGACAAGCGGCAACCACATACTGATGGGATTGAATGCAAGTTGTATGTGCAACTGACCACATGCTGGCATGGTCGGACACACATCAGCTGGCTCCACAGCAATCAGATAAAGCTCAAGTTGGCTATGCGTTAACACACAACCACACTCTAACATGCTAAAAGATTGAAATTAATTCAGAATTTCAAAAGATTGAAAATTTAATAAATTATCCTAATTAAAAATAAAAAAATGAAAACAATTCTTGTAAAAATTCATCATTTATCAAAAAAAATTTAGTCAATAGTGTCCTTAATCTATCTTATTTATAAAAGCAATTAAAAGCTTTTCTAATTAAATAATGTCATAGTTTTATTGCATACTTTATTTTACTATTCAGAGTAAATCTTCACTAATGGTGTTTCTGTTTGAGAAGAACAAATTGATGATTGAAATTCTGCAAAGAATCCTGCTTTTAACTAATATAAATGTGAAGAGGGTAGAATTTGAATTTCTCCAAATTTCATAAAATTAAGTAAATGGGGGTTACAGATGTAAAAAAAAAATATTAGTCCTGTAAATTTTTGGAAGTGCATCTATAATAAAAGAAAAGTTAATTTTTTTATGCTTTTGTAGTTGCAGAAAAATATTTTATTTTTGACAGATGTATTTGTGCTAATGTGTTGATAATCTGGAAAATACTTTTGTACCATTCATATTTATAGTGTAAATTAGAATACCTAGAGCAGGAAAGGTAAATGTTACAACTCTTGATAACTAATTTATAGCTAATTGCATTTGTTAATTTATAAAATTGTTATGGAGTAAATAAGACATTTCCAGTAACACAAGTGAACTAGGCAAGATGTCTTGATTAAAAAACTCAAAGTGAGTTCAGCGACAGATTTGCGAGAGAGTCAGATAGAGTGTTCAAGAGATTTTTGTTAGTAGCAAGTTATAACAAAAATACAATCTTGGTTATACAAAATACTTTCTGTTCTTTCACTCATTCATTATTACGAGTATTTTATAAGTATTTTGTACTCCTTATTATGTCTGGTAGTATTATCCTCTTAGCCTGGAGAGAGTTGGGTTCCATCAGGTTATCTTGACCAAGACACACCACTTCTACTGTGGCTGCAGTACATGTGGTGCTCCTATAACCTTAATGGTTTACAGGACTTGTGACCTTGATTATCCTCTACTTTTTAGGATTTACTTTAACAGTTTGTTGTTTTTTTCTGTTTTTCCCTAAAACTTTTTTGAAAGGTCTTTTTATGGTATGAAAACTTTAGCTAATGTTGCAAGTTTTTTTTTTCTTTTTTTTCTTTTTTTTTCTTTTTGTAACTGAGGGTATTCTACAACAGAAACATTCTTTTTTATCTTAGTTTTTATTATGTTTTAGTTTGAAAATATTTTGGACATTTAAAAGTACATGTGAAAGCCTTAATGTCATGATTTGACTAGCTTCTTTTACACCTCACGTATGCTGTCATATCTGATTTTTTTCCATTGAAAACAAGAAAAATTTAGTCTATTTTGCATGACAGCATTTAAATTTCTACTTGTATTTTCATGACATTTAACCTAAGTTTGCCAGCCTAAAACCTGTTATTCTAGCACAGAAATAGTTTGATTTTGGCTTTTCTCTCTGTATGAACCTAGTGTCCTCTCTTTTGTTTACAAATATGTCACTCATTTTCTTTGTTCTTCTCCCTATATCTTACTTAATACACATACAAAAAGCACTATAGATATTTAATGCTATTTATGTGAATACAGGTTTTTATATGACATCCTTGTTTGGTGGTTACTATTTTGATGTGTTTTTATTGTGAGTACTCAAAAAAGCAACAAGATAATTGTTAATTAAGAATTATTATTAAAAATAATCTCATAATCTACAGTTGAAATTTATGATAATTTGTGTTTGAATTTTTGAGATGAGCAATTACCATTATTAGATTTCTTTCTATTCTGACTATTCATTGTGTCTATTCATCTTTTGTTGTTATAGTCACCATTTCAGCTCTTGTATCTTCCAGCTTGCTTTTGGTGTCTGTTGTACTCATTAACCTTTCAGAAATTTTGAACCGAAACCTTTTTACAATCAATCTGGATAGATTATCCATAATCTACAATATATTATTAAAAGATATCTTGCATCATCTCAGCAGTCTTCACTTTTGTGTCACTTGCCTGCTTCTTACATTGGCCCAGAGCATATGACTTTGTTGCACTACCTGACCCTGGAATTAAACTCACAATTCTCAGAGAATGAAGTTGAGATAATACACAAAGAACAGCACTGGAATATAAAAAAACTGAAAGAATCTGTGTACATGTTAGATTTTAACAATCTCCTCCTCAGCAGACCTAACATTGTGATGAATACCATTGTGGGGCCTCTGATTAAGAAAGACAGGACATTAATACAATTTTGCCTCCTGAGTATAAGTTTAAGACGTCAAAATCTCAGCATTAAATTGTCTAACACATACATGGCATAGTACAGAGATGGCAAACTACTGACATGAACTTTTTAGTGACCCACAAGGAGTCAGTGAAATAACATTATGAAATATAGCTCAGCCAATCAAATTTAGTAATTTTCTGAGTTTTGTTTGTGCCTTGTGTATATCTATGCACATCCAGCTGATACTCAGTCAGTTTTATAACATTTTGTACAGTTATGGAGCAGAGTTTTGTCTCTCTTTGAACTTTATCAATTGTAGTCTCATTTGTTTTTAGTGTCTGCTTAGATAATTTAAAATTTTTGACTATTCCAAATTCATTTTTGGTAGTTCCTTTTAGCCTGCAAAAATAACTCATAAGAAAAGCAAAATAAGCTCAGAATGTGGGAAGCTTTTTCAAAAAGAGTGGGATAAAAATGGTGTTATTGAGCAAAATGAAAAAAAAAGAAGCTTTCTGCTGGGAGTCAGTATAATCATATAATGTAAAGCTCCATTTTGAAAGTCATCATCAAAATTTATGCTCAATAACAGAAAGGGGTGAAACTCTTTAGAGAGAAGTAAAGTAACAGGAACAACAAGGTGATAATTAAAAAAAATATTTAAACCTTTTGGTTTAAATATTTTTAAAAATTATAATAGGAACTCTATTTCTCTAGCCAGTTTTCACTTATGCTCTAATAACACATCACTCAATAAGTCCTGAGTGGCTGACATATATCTATATGGCACCATGAATAAAAAATTCATATAATCTTTATTTTATCCAAAGTAATTTTATGATACAAAAATCTACCAGTGCATTCATTCACAATTTACCTGTTGAATATTGCTAATATTGAGATGATTATTAAAGCCTTTGTGTTTTCTATTTTTCAGTCTAAAACAGGGAAAAGTTCCAAAAACAAAGGTAAGTTTCAACAGAGGATAACGTGATTACAATTGCATTGTTACATTAACCTGTTTATTTTAAATGCGAAAATTAAGTAGATTGAAATCTATTTACTTTTGTAGTTTTCCTTCAAATAGGGTTACCCCAGAAGAAAGTTTATAAATAGAAACAAATATCAAAATGCGAAGAAACCACTCTATAATGATTTGATATTTGAAAAAAAAAAACTTTTCCTCAAAGACAACTTATGAACAAATCAATCTGAAGAATATTTGGTATGAATACTGGATTAATTTACTGAATACTATTTGATTGCTGTTTATATCTATTTGGTTTGTGGAAGTTTGAGGGGGTGAAAAATTGGACTTGTAAAAATATCCAACTAATCTACAAAAGAAAAAGGAAAGGAAAAGAAAGAAGCATATAAAGTGTAAATCCCAAATTGTTATATTACAGTATAACCCATTTGCCTACACTGTCCTGTTGCTGCTGCATCCCATCATCTCATTTTGTTGACCTACCATTCCCTGTCCTAGCACTACCAAAAGATTATTATGTGGCCTTGACTATTTGATAGATAGTTTTGTTATCTATACCTGGAACATAGATATATTAGAAGACACATGAATATATGCTCAATAAAAAGAGGTTATTATTTTCTCTGAAATTGATTAATTAATAGAATATGTTCTAATAATGTGTCTGCTATAATTTGAATCTAACTTGTTTGTTTTACCAAATCTTGATTTTAAAGTTTTTCTTCACAAACCCAACAGGTTCATTGTATCCATCAGATTGACTACAGTTAGGATCCCAGTCATTGTGAAATCCTTTTGTTATCTGCATAGCAGGTGCTTCATACAGTTTTGAATTCAGCTTTCCTTCCCCAAGACTGAACAACCCAGTCTACATTACTATTTTACATATAGTTAAGGGAAGAAGAGAACAATTCTTGCCTTTCCCCAGGGTTAGATTTTTATACTTACCTTGGATTGAAATTTGCTTCTATCGAGGAAAGTTGCAATTAACATTAAGTTCTAGCCCCAGAGGTAGTACCCTCTCGAGCCATAGGCATTACCTCTCTCCTTTTGGAGGGGACTGGGGTCATTATTTGGTGCCAGAGGCATCTCCAAAAAGAGGAAGTGCTAAGGGGGCTTGAGCAATTTTTATATGATATTGCCATTAAGCCCACTTTAAACTAATCTAGTGTCACTTTTGGTTGTGATGTGGGTACACTGAAAAATACCCTCAGGGTATGAATGTGAGTGAAACAAAACTTGACTAGGATTTGAACTTGATTTACACTATTTATATAGCTGACCTCAAAAAAATCTGTTGTTAACTGGGGTAAAGAATGGCTTGTTAATTTTAATGCTTCCAAAATAAAACTGCTCTCTATTAATCACCTAAGAGACCTTGTCCTGCCTCTCATCAATCAGCATGACTGATGCTAACTTCCAGGAGAGTGACTCATTGTGCCTTCTTGGACTAATATTTTCCACTGATATGAAGTGGAAGATTACATAGACTCAGTTGCTTGGTCTGCTGGTAGGAAAGTTGGTTCAGTGTCATGTGAGACAATTTTTCTTGCCAGAATCTATCTTACATATTTATAAGTCTCCCATTCATTCATGCTTTGAATATTGTTACCACATATAGTCTGATGCTTCTGCTATATATTTAGAGATTCTTGATAAAATTTACAATGTTATTGGCCCTGACCTGGTATCTTGGCTTCATTCACTTTCCCACTGCCATAATGTAGCTTCCTGGTGCTTTTTCCATAAATACTTTCATAGTAATTTTTCTGATGAACTTTCTACTATAGTACCTAGACTTTATGAATTTAAGTACAGTATTAGATTGGATGTGCGATGTGGTGCAGTGGATATCGACTCAGAATGACAAACTGGGGAACCAAGTTCGAATTCCAGTTGAATTCCTTGCATTCACTTATAAATACCCTTGGGAAACATATTAATCTATCTCTTCCCTCCAGTTATTGGGTAAATAATAGGACAGATTGGGTTCTATAGCCTTGGCTGGCAACCAGTCTACTGCAGAAAGCAATGGCAACCTACTGCAGGATAATCTTCTGCCCAGTCAGTCATGTCTCTTTCGAGACTTGATTGCCCAAGCATGTATCACATATGGCACTTAACTAACTGACTGATTAGATTGGTGGCATGGTCTCATCATTTTGCAGTTAAAGTGGCTAGATGTAAGTTCTATAATAACAGTTTATTCTATTGCACTTCTTGTTTGTAGAACTCTTTTATGGCTCCTTGCTTCCCATTAAACTTTGATATTCAAACATTTTAAAGGCAATTATTTCCTTCTGTCTTCTTAATTCTTGTTCTTTTACTATTCTCTCTCATTATTAGTGTTTTATTTCTCATATTCATTAACACAGTAACCTCTTGAATCTTAGTGGCTTTACAACCTTACATAGGGTGAAATGATAAAAAAATATATATTGTCCTCAAAAACATTCAAGTGTGAATCATCAGATCTTAATGGGAAAAACAGATAAAAGAAAATAGCTTTCTTTATTGACTACCAAAATATTTTTATCTAATATGTTTTTATACAGTAAGGTAGATGAGGGAGGTGGGGATGAAATTTGAGGACGCACTTTGTGATGTTATCCCCAGATTACTCACATTTCTAGGAACCTATCCACTGCAAATAATAAGGTCCTACTATATGATGGTTCAAAGTTAAAAGTAGGGGAGACAGGATCCAGAAATGCCTGAGGATACTTGAAGAATATCAAATCATTTGAGTAATGGGACAGATATTTGTCTTTCCCACATTAACAATGGACAAAGTGGTTAGGTGAGTTGGTGTAAAGAATAAATTTGAACTTTTGGAAATACTGTAAATGATTTAAATCTCCAGGACTTGGCTGAATATTCTCAGACATTTTTTTTTTACCTTCATTTGACATGTGTTTACAAGAACTTTATACAAAGGAATTAACCCTGATGGATGACCTGAGGTGTTGTAGCTTCATTCTTAACACCTGCACATGCAGATGTCATCACTGTTTATTTTGATTTTTGATTTTTTTTTAGAGTAGCAATGAAACGTAGAAAGTTCAACAAGTATGAACAGGTGGTAGGGAGGGCCAACATAAACTGTAAAGATTGCAGCTTAGAATAGTGTAAGTTGTAGAAACAGATTGATATCTTCAGTAGGAAGAATAACACTGTTTTGGTCTCTGGTGATTTGTTTGTACCTGCTTTTTCTTCAGATTAGTAGATTAGTAGATTAGTAGATTTGTTTGTACCTGCTTTTTCTTCAGATTAGTAGAAATATAATTTATGATTGAAACAGTTATTGAGACATGTTTTCAGTGCTGGTTGCACAGGGAAAACTGATCTCCTTGTTAGTGTCATTTTCAAATGTAATTCTTGATCTTTTATACAGGGTGTGGCAGAAATACCTCCCATATTTTAAATGTTGACAAAAATACAAAGATAACTGCTATTTAAAAATAATTTCACTGTTGTTTGAACAAAAAGCTACAGTTTTTATTCATTTCCTTTTAAAAATGACATTCTCCAGATGGTAGCTTCTATTCGCCATACACTGTTGTAGACAATTTCTAAAGTGTTCCATCACTCAGAAGTTTGAGTATTTTGAAGTCTTCCAGGCAGGTTTCTTTAAAGCATTGAACCTGTGACCTTGAAATTTGCAACTCATAGTAGTATTGATTTACTATCTGGAACAGCATAATTCTGACATAACATGAAATAAGTACAAAAAATCTCTCTCTGTTGCAATTACAGATTTACAGTCTTAAAAAATATTTCAACAGCAAATACATGGTGTGCACTAGTTCAATTCATGATGCTATCTGAAAAAAAATGATAAGACATTAACTGGATGAAGACACCATTGTCAAGTTCACTAGCCCTACAGAGGTGACAGTTTTAAATGTGGGCAGTATTTCTACTGCACTCTGTATATATTTTAACAATACCTACAACCTAAGTAAGCACCTTGGTAATGTTTTCCCCTAATGTTGGCTTTCATCAACCAGAATTGATTAAAGCAACTTCATGAAATGAAAGCTATATGAGAGGTGTATTTCTTTGCTATGGTAAATGCAAAGAATGTTGTCCTTGTTATAAGGGGCAATTTCACAGAGACAAGGTAGTCCTTTACTATTAGAAGTGGGACAGGAAAAGGTACAAAGTGTCACCTACCATCTCTAAAAGATAATAGTAAGGGTTGCATATAATTAACTGAAAGCTGACATCTTGCTTCTTGGGAGAAGAATAATGAAGAGAAATTAGACATTCTGTTCCATGTTTACAATATTGATCAAGTGATAGTTTACTGCTTTTATGAGTTTTTTTGATGAGATTCACATTTTGACTTTGGCATAATGATTCATTTTCAAGGTAGATCAATGATATAAATGGCAAGCTGCTTCAGCCAGTATCAAGAAAAAATAGAATAAGAATGACACTCTTTGAAGGTGTCTTATTTAATGCAGGGTTTCTTTAAAGATGAACTTGAATTGAAGATCCAATAATAACTGTTATTGTTTTTCCCAGTATTGACTGGGGAGATCTTCCTTTGTAACCTTTTTGTGTAAAAGTAATATGGAATGTCAGCATCTTGATTATGTCATTATTTTCTCATTGAGTTACACATGATATCCATTTTAGTTGTTTCTGTTGTTGAGAGTTTTCTAGTGGCGTGGTTTCTTTTATGTAGTACAGTTCTTTGCAATTCTGTTGCACCACAAGTCTTGAAGAAGGATAGTCCTCTCTCAGACCTACAGATTTCATTCTCTCAAAGCTATTTTTAATCAAAGATCTAAGAAAGTAATTGTATGCAGTTGACATTTTGGATATTTCTGAACAGGTTGGGTGCCATTCATGACAGCCGTTATATTGTTATAGAAAAAACATCTGAAAGATATTACAGAAATTGTTTTGACAGTTATTGTCTGCACGATTATCAGCTAAGTGAAGTGGACATTACAAGAAACATGTTAAATGATCCTGACAAAGAAGATCCCTAAGTGAAGCCAGACTCTGAAGTCTTGATGAATGACTTTTGGAGATGAAAGTTGACAGGACAAAGAACTTTTGTCCTCTACAAGACAGTCGTTACTAGCAGTTGAAATCAGAGGATTACTTGTTGCACACCTGCTCACTGATTAGACTGTTTACTCTCCCTTCCACAGATACCTCCTTTCAGCCTCACTCATCTATAGCAGGAATTTAAAATCATATAAAATTTGACTACTGTTGCAATCTTGTCTCATAGGCCACAAGTGTTTGACTGGAAGAAATTACCCCCTGAGAAAGAACCTAGTATCTGGTCTGAAGTCCACTGTTACAAAAATATGACTAGTTCTTAGGTTTTTTTCACAATTTGCAGTGTTGGACATAACTACCCCAAGCACGGCTTATGTAATGTTCAATTTCTTTATCTCCTATACTAAATTTGTTATAAATGATCCATACACTGAGACATTTGAAGTGCTTAGTATTTATTATTTCTACATCTTGAAATTTTATGATGGGTTTTGAGTAGGTGACATCATTGCTTTCATTCTAAATCCAGTCTAAAGAAAAGCTTTAACATTCTTTGCTCTTTTGCAAGTCATAATCACCTTGAAAAAATAATTTCATCTTCATGAAGCCTATTTTTAATGGGTAAAATGAAAAGAGTTCAAAATGTTAATTTACATTTTGTATTGACTATTGAGTAGCTTCTCTACTTGGTCATTTGCTTGATATTCAACCCCATATCATAAATGAAGGAGTAAATTTGCTTGCCTTTTTCCAGTCAGTAATCTTTATATATTTTAGTGACTTCAGTTACCTTTTTATCATCATCATCATCTTAGCCTATGCAGAGTTGTCCACTCATCCACACTCCATGATTGCTTCTCTGTAGGCCACCATAACTTTTGTTCTCTTCTGCTTTCACATTAGTGTTAGTTTCATTTCACTTTTCCAACCCATTTTTTACAGTTCTCTCACAAACATTGATTTTTGTTTCCAGCCATTTGTTTTTTTATTGTTTTATTGTGTATTTTCTATTTTTAAAGCATACTACTTTGGGTTTTCAATCCTGAAAACTTTAATGCCTTCTGTTGTCTATTCATATGATATTCACATGTTCATAATCTCCCCATATTTTAAACTTGTACCAAATTTTAGGCACTGGAAACAACCAACATCTTTTGCTACACACTCTATTGGATTTTTATATATAATCCTTTTTATTGATTCAGTTAACAGCTCTTTTGTTGGAACTGTTTTTCCTTTCATCTACTTAAATCCAACAGTTTGTTATGCTTTACAAGCATTCATTTCTAACTGCAGATATTTAGGCTGATGTTTCTGTTTGTTTTAAAATATACAGATAATGTATATTTTTATCTACTTGAAAATGTAAAAACATATGTTATGAAATACTTTGATCTAATTTGTTTGTGGTATTATTTCATGAAGCTTGACTACCTGGCTATTAAAGAGAAATTGTTTTGTGATTTGTTCAGTTGTTGCAAAAAAGAAAAGGTTGGCTGAACATCCTCTAAGTGACTCCATAATTTTTACTTGGGTTTCTAATAATATCTTTTGTAATTCTATATCCTTTGATTGTTTACAGTAACAATTTATTTGACTTCGTAGTTTTTGTTTTTATTGTTAGATGTCAAAGAAAGCACTGATTCTACCCAAGCTAGTGGAGCTGGGTCCAAAGAGAAGGGTGAAAGTATAACAAAGACTACTAAGACTCAGTCAAAACTAAGTAAAACAGTTAAGCAAGCTCCTGTGGAAACAACTGTTGATCATTCTGTTCTAGAAACACTAGAGGCTTTTGATTTAACAGACAATGAAGCTTGGGTAAGAATTTTTTTATTTCTTTCTGTTGTCAGTCTTCATACAAAAATAAAGTCAATTAATCAATTTCAGTTATTCACATGAGAAAATTCAGAATGGTTTGACAATAAAAATTCAAGATAAAATTATGTACTTTTTTCACTTATTTGAAGGATCTTTAAATTAAAAACCACAATTCAATTTTATATTTATTTTTGTGCTGTTTTGAGGGTGGAAAAATATTTCAGGGGTACAAAAGTTCTGCTTCAAAAATACTCTGATTTGAACCATTATCTATCTTACATATACTCATAAACTAAACTTTTACCTCCTTCTATTGCATCTATAAAACAACTTCATTCTGTAACACATCTACTTTGAGTTCATCTTGGGCCTTGATTGGGTAAATAATAGTTTTTTAAAAAAAGAACTGAATTACAACTCTGGTATGTTTCACATTTCAAAAAATTCTTAATTACTAATAATTTAAATATTTATGAAATAAACATATTTCTGTTTATACATATACATATTTATATATTTACATATCAGAGGATTTTTAATTAACCTAATAACTCAGTGCTATGAAGTTGAAAAATGGAACCATATAAATAGCAAAGTAATTATGATTTTATTGAACGTGGTTACGTGGTTACTATTTACATCATTCAAACTGTTGTCCTCATCTTTGTTGCCATATTCATGACATTCCATTATACACTCTGGCCTTCTTTAGGTGTTTGGAATTTTAACCCAAACCCTTTATTTCACCTACCAGGGTAGATTGTTCTAGTTCACCATGTCATGCTTCTTCCATATATCTCAGTATCAGTTACTTTCTTTTTAACTCTCCAAATTTTTGTTCACCTCTGCTGTAGCCAGGTATTAAAACCACAATTTTGGTGGTCAAGTCACTGGATTCAACCAACACTTTTATTGACTGGACCATGTGTACTTTGGTTTCAAATTTTAATCACCTGAAGAAGGCAGAAGCATACACCTGTTAAAACTTAAATATGGCTACAAAGATGAGAACAACAGTTTCAAACAATGTAAATAGCGTAAATAATTATATCTCATCTCAAAAATATAGACATGATTATATTGATAATTATATTATTGATAATTCTAATAACTGATGTAATGGCAGTAAAAAACATCTTTGTCAAGTTTATATTGAAAATTCTTAGCAACTATAAATACAATTTTCTTGCAGTCCCGTTTCAAATTCTATTTTATACACTAACTGCCAAATGTACATTATTAAAAAATTTTATTTTATCTAAATGTTGTTCAAAATATTTAAGCATTGGCTTGCAATTTGATTGCCTTCTTTGAAGGATTCTTATATTTTTTGATATTCTTTTACACTTTTCTCATCATTTCCAGGCTGGTCTTCCTTCAGAGCAAATACCAGAAAGATTTATACAATATCGGTGGTTGGTTAGTTTATAATACTATTTCTTTGTTTTGTTTTTAACATCTTCAGTGCTTGAAATAAGCACTTTTATTCTTAAATTTGGTTTTATTATTTATACTCAGTAATTTTTTAATAAGTACACATGTAAGTATATTTGTTTCCCAAATTTTGTTGAAAATTTAGCTTTTATTTCCAGAATAATTAAGGTAAAATGGTTTTAAGATTTCAAGTGTGCAATTCTGTCTCTTAGATAAATTCCAATAAGTAATAATTATTTCAAAAAAGAACTTTTGTGAAGTACAAATAGATAAACATTTTATTATACACTCTTTCACAAACTACAGTTACTTTACGCTATGTCAGATTTTATGAAAAAAGTTAACAGTTTTCATAATAAAATTGGTATTAACCAATCAATAATGGTAAATGTTTTAGAATATACTTATATGAACAATATATCATGTTTGTTTCAACTTATAACATCTGCCCTTATTGAAAATATTGTTTTAAAGGTGTATATTTTTTTATACATTGCAACATAATTTTTTCTTAATCATAAATAAACCCCAAAGATGTAAACTCTAGAAAATTGTGTTTTCTATGTATATGCTCAAAACTAATAATGGTTAAACCATAAGATCTTTATAATTTACAACTTTTCATACAGACAATAACATTAATTTTGTCTTAACAATCAACTTCCTGAAGATGATCTTGAATAAGATTGAAAGTGAATAAGATTGAAAGCACTTGGGACTATAAAAATAAAATAAAACTAATGCTGTTTTCTTGCTGTTTTTAATCACCATACCAAGAAACTTATTTGTGACTATGAGAGAATTAAAATAAAAAAGACATGCCTAAATTATTTAATCAAACAGGCTTAAATGAATACAGACACACACACACACACACACACACATATATATTATAAAGAATCTTATACATAACAATTTATTAAATGCATTAGTTATACATAAAGATAAATTCAAACTCAACTTCAATCTAAAGAATGCCACACTTTTTAAAAAATAAACTAACTTATGAGTGCTGCTGTCAAATCTTACTAAAATATAAATCTAAGTCCCGCATTCTTCAAATATCACCTTTTCTAAAAGATGTCTTTCCCAAGCCATCATACATAACCATAACATTTTTTTAAAAATTAAAAGAAAATTATTAAATTCAAAGCCTTCTCTATTATTTTAAATACATGAATTAATTTCTCAAACTAAAATAAAATAAATAATTGCATTATAAAAAATATACAAAAACAACAAAATTTACTCGCATTCATTTATTAAGCATTAAACATTAAATTGCATCACATAGCATCCTCCATAGACTTTCAGCTAACCTATTTAAGAGCATTAAACTAACATTTTTACTTATGTTAATAAATACATACTGCAGAATAAAATTCTTGAATTTTGGCCATCAGAAGACAAAACATCTTTTTTCAGAAAAGTTTTCCATTTATCTTTTTATATATATATAGATTAGTTCATTTCCTTAGCACAAGAACAAATAAAAATAAACACAAAGTTAAAAAAAATATTAAACCCTCCAAAACTCACTATTATTCAACAATGAAGATGCATAGATAAAGAAAGAAGAAACCTTTGACATTACTGTTGTGGATCTGGGGTTAGATCCAATAAATACACAACGCAGAGTAAAATGGTAGAAAACGCAATATATTGAAGAGAAATATATACAGAGAGGGTTAGTAGAATGTTGTACAATACGGTTAGTCAAATATGAGAGAATACTAGATAATACGAGACGTGAGACTTGGCAATGTTACTCTCAGAACTAGATCGCTGGGATACACTGACACTGTAGTCCACTAATGACTACTACTATATATAGTTTTAGGAAGAGTCCATATTAATGTAAACAGGGAAGGTGCCCCAACAATTACAAAGGGAAGCTTTTATGGTGCAGTAACATGCAAGCTTATAGGTATACCTTTAATTGTGGAACTAAATAAAATAATCAATAAAAAATAATATAGGCCCCTAAAAGGATGATTTTTTCATAATCCTAAGAAACTCACAGCTAGAACCAGAAAAATAATCATAAACATTTTCAGAAATATGATTCGACGTTGACATAAAACTAATCTAAAAATGTCGATTTTCTAGATGTCACATTTAACATAAGAAAAGGTACATATTAACCATATAGAAAACCACTTACATACATACGCACACCAGACATCAATAATCAAGCAGATTCCACAATTAATTAACCACAAATTATCTGACAATTCTTCCAGTGAAACCATCTTCAATGAAGCTAAGAAAGATTATGAAACAGTCTGAAAAGATAATTAATTTTTGGCTACACTCACTTACAGCACAAAAAAACCAATAGGAAAATAAACTTATAGTCCAACCCACTGTACAACAAAAAACATAAAAACAAATATGAGAAAAATATTCATTAAACTCCTATACAAACACATCCTTTGGTCATGCACTCTCTACAAGATATTCAGTAGAAACACAGTAAAAACAAACTACAGTTGCACAAAGAGCATGATAGAAACAGTAAAAAAGCACAATGAGAAAACAACCAACAAACCACCTGTACAAATCAAACCTATGAGTAACTGTAGAGGAAAGAACAAATTGCTTGCAAAACAATGTAATACATCAAACCACTGTAAAATAAGCAGATAATGAAAAAAAATATACATAGATGTAACTGAAGGACCATAAAAACAGAGAAATTATGCACACAAAACATCCTTTAGAATTAGTAAATATGCAAACAGCACAATGCCTTCTAAACATATATAGGATATTAAAAACAAAAACCAAATATTGCCAAAAAAAGCTGTAAAATCTATCTGGAGGCAAAAATAGCTATAATTACCTTCCCAGACCAGCACAAATAAATGATCAGATGTCATCTCTAAATGCAGACACTAGATCAGATTTTTACTATATTACTTAAAAATCAACAACTAAAAATGAATACAAAAATAAAAATTGAATAAGTAAAATAAATTAAAATTAACAAGAAAATCTAACTCAATAATCAAGTAAAAAATTAAGTAAATAATAAACAAATTAACTAACTACAAATACCCACATAAACACAAGTAATTGTAATAATAATAATCAACAACAAATAATTAAGTAATCAATAATAAATAAGGAGTAAAAAGTTAACAAATAACACTATAAAATAGTTACAAATAACTGTGTTTAGATCTGTATTTATTTCTACTCAGTAACCTCTAGAATAATTTGAAATATAACTATTACTGCCCACCCAATAACTGTTAGGACAATACAATAGACCTTACTACCCATAATGCACCATTGACCAATATATATAAACAGTCGAGCTAAAACACAACACACATGGCCTTAAGACTGTGTTAAAGCATGAAGCAGATTGTTGCCCACTTTTATATTTACATATCCTATGTCCTTGATATTGAGCACTTTAACCCATAAATTAAGCTTACTTTGAATCTATATTTATCATATATACAGGGCATATCAAAAATAATTTTACAAATGTTGGGAGTGTGTTTTTTACACTAAAACAAAGACAAAAGTTCATGTAAACATATTTACGCTAATCCTTCATTTTTGAGCTATTAAGTTTTAAGAAAGTTTACAGTAGATAATGCTGTGTTTCCATTTAGATAGGTTACATTTGTCATTCATGTACATTTGTGGCTACTCTCTCTTCAACGTTTAACATGTGTAGTAGTGAGTTAACTGATAAGTGTTTTGTTTAACAATGGCATGATATTCATATTGTGAGCAGGCAGATATGATTTTTATATATGGCCACTGAATTTAATGGATGTAAGGCTGCAGCATGTCTGTATCAGATTGTGTTTCCAGACCAAAGGCAGCTGAGTCATCTAACCTTTGCTACTGTTTATTGTTGCATTGCTGAGACATGATCTGTGGCATCACAAATTATGGATCAAGGAAAACCATGATCCGCTCGTACTCCTGACCACAAAGAACATATTCTACAGGCTGTCAAAGACGTTCCAGGTATCAGCACACATCAAGTGACCCTAGCATGTTATACATTCCATAGTACTGCATGGAAGCTAATTCTGTAACAGCTCCTGTATCTATATCATTTACAAGGTGTGGAAGGTCCTTCGTGCTCTGATAACTTACCATGGGATAACTTACCATGGGAGAACTGATAACTTACCATGGGAGAACTGATAACTTACCATGGGATAACTTACCATGGGAGAACTTTTACCAATGGTTTGTTGCACAAACTGCTGATCCATTCTTTGTTTCTTCAGTCTTGTATATTGATGAGGCAATATTTGGAAGAGATAGAATAACAAATTTACACAACAAACATTTGTGGTTGGATTGGTATCTCCATGGTACAATACAGATTAGACAACTGCATCAGTTTATGATTAACGTGTGGGCTGAAATTGTAGGTGACTTTCTGGTAGGTTCATATGTTCTCCCAGCATGTCTTACAGGAGCCGTCTACTTGGACTTTATTTAGAACACTCTTCCAGACCTTCTAGAGGATTTATTCGTGCTAATACAAAGATGCATGTGGTTCATGCTTTTTGGGGCTCCAGCACATTTTAGTCACATTGTTTTTGCAATGCACTGGCTGACATCTACCATAAAAGATAGATAGGTAGGGTAGGACTGGTTCCATGGCCTGCACATTCCCCTGACCTCAGCCTTTTAGATTTTTATTTGTGGGGCCACATAAAACAATTGGTTTATGCAGCAGATGTTATTAATGCAGAGATGCTTCTTCAATGTGTTATGGGAGTATGCAAAAATATTTGGCACTATGTGGGATTATTTGAAAGGGTCTGCCAGTCAATGATCTGATGGGTGCAAATGGGGGACATTTTGAACAAATTATTATGAGTTACTGTGTTGAGGTACAAAGATGGCTTTTTGGACATATGTTTATATAGACATTTTACCTTGTTTTGGTGTTAGGAAAGTTTGTAAAGTATTTTTGATACTCCCTCCGTGTGTATGTGTGTGTGTGTGTATATATATATATATATATATATATATATATATATACCTGTGCTAAATGCTTGGTTATGTCTACTATAATTTCACTTTCATTTCGATTGATCTTATGACTATCACTTCTTGTAATCTTCTTTCTTCTTTTTATTTGCTTTTTTGTTTTGTTTTTACTTTTTGTTTGGAAAAATCACCAATTCTTTTTTTGGGGAGAATATTTATTCTTCTTTATTGCATAAATGCTTGAAATTATGTAATTTTGATTTACTAATAAAATATTTACAAAATTACTTTCCTTTCTGATATCTTTGTGTGTTTGTGTGTGTGCATAAATATGAAATTTCAAATAATTTTATTGCTTATTAATATTATTTGATAAATGAAATCAAACTTTTTGAATAGTTCTTGTAATTTCATATTTTGTATATTAAAATCTACTCATTCAGATTTTATAATAAAAACAAGTTTGCAACAAATATGAAACTTACTGAATGATTTTTTTTTGCATATCTTCCAGTAAATATTTGAATTTTTTCATTATTCTAAAGCCTGTGATTGGTTGATGGATACCTAATATATTTATTATTTGTCACAGTCTTTTTGCAACATATGTAAGAAAAGAAAATTAAATACTTTAAAATTTTACCATCTTATTTCAAAATGAATTTCTAAAATTGTATTGAGAAAATTGACTTCATCTGATCTTGTTTAATTTTTGTTTTTGAAAATTTTTGATTTTTATCAGACAACGAAAAAGCTGAAAGAACTTGATGAACAATTGAAATTAATGACTCTTCGAACTCAGCGTAAAGTGGAATCTCTCAAATCACAATTCCAAGAACATAAAATCAAATGGGAGGAAGTAAGTAAAATTGTATGTGCATGCATATACAAAGCACTACTTTACCTGATGAGACCAGTGTGGTCAAAACCTGGGTGGCAAGTAAATGGTGTGTGTTCTGTTATTTGACATATTGTTAGCTCTATATATCCAGTTCATTTGTTTTGATTGTACATTGAGCACTTTTTTTAAACTTTTATCTGCTGGTTCAACCAGCCACTATTTTACTGGTATATATCAACATGCGGTGTAGATATAGAAGAATCCAAAGGAGTATCCTGTACATATAGGATAACTATCTAAGAGAGCTCTAAATATATATGTATATAAATACATATAGAGCAAATATAAGAAAAAATTAAGACAGACACATTATTTCATGGTAAATCGGAAGTGTAGGCCTATTTCAGGTGAACCATCATCAGCTTCCATCTTTATTGTACAGAAGATTTTACACAAATGAAATACACAAAGGCCTCAAAAAAAAAAAATGGAATAAGAATAAAGATCACTCCCTTAAAAGAGAAAATTTAAGAAAAAATACATCATTACATCAGTTCGGCAAATACACACACATATTCATACATAAGCATATATATAGGCAACATATAATCAAAGAGCATCAACTTCAAAGATTGTTGTCACTTATGCCTGGATGAAAAAATCACTATCATCAAACACAAACACCAATTGGACCTGCTGGATCTGAGGAAGGAACTAGTTTTTAAATGTTGACATTGGAGCCATTTTAAATCATGTTAAACTTTTAGCCCCTCATTTATTCCTCTGAAGTCTTTATACACATCACACTATGTTACAGAATATATATTGTTTATTTGTATCTTATTGTTATATGTGTTGAAATTTTTTTTTTATATAGGTTTATATCTGTCTATGGTATTGCTTACATATTTGTTTTTGCAGGTGTATGAGTGTATATATGTGTGTTCGTATATTTGTATATATATCTGTGTGCATGTACATATATGTGTGTACATATATATGCGTGTGTGTGCATACACATTTAAGTGTGTGTGTGTGTGAGTTGTATGTGTACATATATAAGTTTTTTATATTACTAAAGTTATACTGTATTATAACTGTACTGTTGACCCAAAAATTTACCTACATTATTAAGTTATATTGTATTATTATTATTATTGTATTGTTAACCGAATAATTAGTATAATTTTGATTATATAGTAGTGTGGTGGTAATTGTGATTAAAACGGATTAATTAAC
Organism: Ascarosepion bandense; assembly: GCA_037127315.1. NCBI lineage: Eukaryota > Metazoa > Mollusca > Cephalopoda > Sepiida > Sepiidae > Ascarosepion > Ascarosepion bandense. The sequence continues at coordinate 3,648,651 of JBBBDQ010000856.1, forward strand.
TATGATATCTTAAATTTTAATTTTCTTAGGTTTTTTAAAAATTCCAATTTCTTAATCCTTTCACTAGTAATATGTAAATTTATTTTTAAACTAAATAATTAAGTTTAAACAACTAAATTTAAATAGAATAATTAGGCTTACTTTAAATTTAATTTTTTAATTTTTTTTAACTTTATATTGATTTGTTTTTTAACTTTATATTTGTTTTGTTGATTGTATAATTAGTATAATTGTGATTGTATAATGGTGTGATGGTATTTGTGATTACAATGGATTGATTAACTATTATCTCTTAAATATTTTTAATTTTTTAGACCCCAATTTATTATCATTTCACCGTTAATATATAATATATATTTTTAATTTTTATTTTCATTTTCTCCTATCATCTGTTCTTTCTAATTCAAATTTATTCCTCTCTTCTTTCTTCTTCTTCCCTTTTCATTTATGCTTTAAGATACTTACCCTTGCTTTTTAATGCTATTTCTCTCTCTCTCTCTCACCTAATCCCCTTCCTTTACATTTCAAATCTACAGGTCAGCAGTCTAACTGACTTGCTGAATGTATCTTTAGATTTAAGTTGACATCCGCTCTTACGCGTGCTCTTTGATTATAGGTTGTGTATATATATATACTTATGTATGAATATGTGTGTGTATTCGCCAAACTGATGTAATGATGTATTTTTTCTTAAATTTTCTCTTTTAAGGGAGTGATCTTTATTTTTATTCCATTTTTTTTTTTTGGCAGCCTTTGTGAATTTTATTCATGTAAAATCTTCTGTACGATAAAGACAGAAGCTGATGATGGTTCACCTGAAATAGGCCTACACTTCCGATTTACCATGAAATAATGTGTCTGCCTTAATTTTTTCTTATATATATATAATTGTTTATAGGAAGGTAAATTAATATAGAATGTTATGTTGATGCATTTTTATTTCAAAAAAGGTTTTTAAAAAAATAGTACCAGACGCTCTTTCTGATATACATTAATGATCTCCCTGATTCTATAAGATCCCAAGTAGGTATGTGCGCCGATGACACCACAGTTTACTCTCGCCTCAACCAAAAATCTGGTGTAGGTGACAAAGATAACCTTGCAGCCAAGCTTGAAAAGGACCTCCAATCCGTAGTGGACTGGGGTAAGAAATGGCTCGTAAGCTTTAATGCTTCTAAAACAAAGCTACTATCAATCAACCATCATATACAATCACACCTACCTCCCATTAGCATGGACCAGGCTTGCCTCCCAGAGAGTAAAACATTACGCCTCCTTGGTCTCACACTTTCAGTGGACCTCAGATGGAATGACTATATCGAATCCATTGCTAACTCCACTGCTATGAAAGTCTGTTCTCTGTGCAGGGCCCGGAAGTTTTTTCCGTCTGAATCTATCCTGCACATATATAAATCTACCATCCGCCCATGCATTGAATACTGCTGCCATATCTGGTTGGGTGCCCCTGCTATTCTCCTCGCACTTCTCGACAAGGTACAGCGGAGGGTCTGTAATGTGATCGATACCGACTTGGAAGACTGTCTGCAGTCTCTCTCTCACTGGCGCGATGTGGCTTCCCTGTGTCTCTTCTATAAATACTTTCACACGGCTTCTGCTTCGATGAACTTAGATCACTGGTGCTCCCTAGATACAAATTTGCACAAGAAACTAGATTGGCAGCTAGATCCCACCCTTTTACAGTGAAACTGATAAAATGCAACCGCAACTCCAACAGTTTCTTTTCTCGCACTTCCCAGCTGTGGAATTCCCTTCCACACGATTGCTTCCTCGACGGCTACAATCTCCAGGAGTTTAAATGTAAGGTCAATAGACACCTCCTAACATGCTAACTTGCATCTATTCTCTCAAACACTCTCATCATCTAACCAACCCTCATTCTCAGTACCCTTTCTATCTCCCTCCTTCTAACATTTCCTATATCTAACCATCCTTTCCCATCACTCCCTCGACCCTATGTAACCCCCTGCGCTAGAGTGGCAGTGGAATGCCTTGCTCGGGGTGAAACGATTAAAAAAAAAAAAAGGAGCAGAAATAAAACAACCACACTTTAGTAAAAGTTGCATCACCATAGCACAACAATATTCAAAATGTAAACTCTTATATTGTACAAGAAATTTAAAAACTATATAAGTAGACATAAAACATTTTCAAATATCTTGCTATGGTATGCATATGTTATAGTTTATCTGTGTAGGACAAGTGTAAATATTTGTGTATAATTTTGCCTTAGTGTTATGAAACTCTCTCAGAGAGCAAAGCATATTTGAAATAATTTTGCTTTCAGCCATTCTGTTCTATCCATGTATTAAAGTGTTGTTATATCAGGAATATAATAGTGTCTATAATGTTGGAAATGCAAACTGAGAATATTCTGTTTTCACACAGCACATTGCCTATAATCTAAATATTTATTGGATAATAAGCATTTAACATTTTGCTTATGTTAAACCTGAATTATTTTTTCTTGTTATAGGAGCGTGATTTACTCAAACAGCAAATTGTACAGCTTAAAGGTCTCCAAGTTGCTGCAGAAAAAGAAGCTGATGCAGTGATGACCCAACTTGAAGATTTTATTAATGAGCAAGAAAAGATGGTAAGCGATGAAAACTGCTCAGAAGAAAGAGAAGGGTCTGTGGCCAGTCAGATGGAATTGGATGCAGAAGGCCGGGTGGGTAGTGAAGAGAATAGAGAGGCAGCAGATGAAAAAACTCCACCTGTTGGAATTGATAACAAGTGTGGGGTAACTAATGTGCTTCATAATGAGTTAGCTGGTGGGAGAGAAAAACAGCTTTAAATATGATGACAAATTGGTAATATACAAAAAAACAAATAGAAAATTAAGCTCTTAATTTGCTTCAGTTTTTTCATTTCTTAAATGCTACAAAAGTATTTATGAAGAAAAAGAAATGAAATTAAGACAACATATCACCAAAAGTGTACAAACATATTGTCTCAGGAATTATAGTAGCTTATGTTTTGTTTTTTGAAGAGAAAGAAGGATTTTATCAAGGAAATTTAAATGTAAATTAAAAATAAATCTTTAGTCTGTAATTTGAATCATGATAGAACTTATGATCATTGCCTTATTTTTAGGAATAAGCATTTTTTTTCTTGCTTGATATTCGTTCACCAGTAGATAGAATCATCAAACATTTCAGTGAATAATCTCTCTCTCTCTCTCTCTCTCTCTCTCTTTGTATATATATATATATAATATATATATATATATATGTGATAAAAATATAGTTTTAATGTATGCTATATTTATGGGTAAAATTGCTCAACATCAGGGATAGAGTGTATGTAAATATAAGTGTAAATATATGTTCAAGCATGAAGCAGACTGTTGCCACTCAGTGTCCACATATATTAACTAGAATTTATTTTCCTTATTTTTTTAAACACACATTTTGTTATTGTTTCATTAGTAAAAAAACAAGTTACTGTCCTGGTCCCTTACTTGTCAGTCCTTGTATCTGTTTTCAAATTACTTTCTCTTTTTTTTTAATTTTGCCTTTAACTGTAAAATTTTCTCATTTTCTATTAAAACTTCTTCTATATTTTACTTAATCTTTGTTGTCCTTTTTGTATCTTCTTCCACAAATCTATTCCCTTACTTTATAATGCATTTTCTGTCAATATCAATTTTATAAAGATATTTTTTCTCTCCAAATTCTTTTGTTTCAATGTTAAAATGGAGAAGAAAACATTTTCATATCTATTTTTTTATCATAAAGAATTCATAATGTTAGCAACATAACAAATGTTAAGTTTATTCCAGCAACTGCTTTATTATATCAAGTGATTGCCTACATAATTGTGTTATCTCAGTTGATTGCCTAAACAACTTTACTATATCAGTTGATTGTTTTGACAACTTTATTATCTCAGTTGATTGCCTAAACTATTTTTTTTACATATATTTGCAGTAAAATTAGCACTTGAATTCAGTTGTTTTGCATGTTATAGAAGAGCTTCTCTTGACAAAGATCAATTTTGTTTATAATATATCAACATGACCACAAAAGGAAATAGTGCAAACTTGTTTGTATGTTCATTTATTTTAGAGAAGTTTAGCTTAATTTCAGGCTCTCCATTTTTTTTTAAGTTAGCCCATTTATAGTAATATAGACAACATAATTCATTAACTGTGGTAGAAGTTATTCTTACACACAGTTGAAGCATATGATGGAATTTCTGTTATCGGCATTAACCGATGAAAAACAAATCCTTACTGTAGTTAGTGTAGTTTTACTCTTCTGAAAACATTGAATAAAAATTCTTTATTACATTTAAGCCAACAGAATAGTCCAGATGTATAAAATCTTGCATTCTGTTGTGAATTATTTGAAAACCTGGCTAAAAAGTATGTTAAATATACTTTTATTGCAATTATAATTTAACAGGAATAATTATGTCAATTAAGGTCATCATATCTTGATAGTTAATTAGGTTTGTTATTATATAAGAATCTTTGTTGTTTTTATATAAGGCTATGAATAAGAGCATCAATTAGAAGTCTACTGACTAACTTTGAAAAAAAAGTGTATATTTGAATAATTTCACCCCAAGCAAGGTGGGAATGCTACTAGTACACAGGAGGTTACAAAGAGTGAAAAGAAGAGAAAAGACTGAGTACAGGGAAGATTGAGAAAAAGACAAAAGATGAGAAGAAGATAGAAGATGGCAGTTGGAATTGCATTTAAATTTTTGAAGACTGTAATTATCAGGGAAGCAAGTAAACGGAAGGGAGTTTCACAGGCGAGAAGTGTGGGAAAAGAAACTCTTGAAGTGAAATTTTATTTTTCAGCCGATCTTTTTTCCCTGTTAATGCACTTAATTCACTGATTAATATTAATTATATCGGTTGAAAAAAAATTAACATAAAATTGTGAAAATTTAAAATTAGAATTCAGATATTAGGCTATGGATTTATTGATGCAATCTTGATCATTCATTTTTCATAGATTTGAGAATTACTTGTAATATTTTAATCAAATTTTTAGCAGTATTTAGTAACTTTACAGTTTTTGAAATGCTTGATCTTACGTTTGATGAATGATCTTATTTATAAGTAACCTAGTAGAAAGTTTTATGACTTATTTTATACATAGATATTCAAAATATACTTCACTATCTCTTAAATCCTCTTATTTAAAATCAAACTGTCTTAGAGTAATTAAAATATAGCTAAATGTCTTCATTATTTTTTCTCTTAACTCATTAACACAAGCAGCTATTGATGCCAATCTTTTTTCTTTGTAACCCATTTCAACACTCTATCAACTTGTCTGTCTGTCTGTCTTTATACATGTACATATTATATATATATATATATATATATATATATATATATATATAGCACATTGAAGCAAAAGGTGGTTTATGTGCAAGCCAGTAGACTAGATATAATACATACTGTTTAATAAATAAAATGGGGTGTTTTTTTTTTCAAATATAGAGTACTTACTATAATAATGTTTGAAATCAGAAAAAGGATGGATTAAAAAAATCCTTTAATTGTTTAGAAATTGCTTTGTTTACATTTCGAATATGAAACTGAGTAGATATGGACTTTTGAAAAAAATAATTTGTGTGAAAAGGATGTGCTTCCTTAAAAAGGTAAAATAGAACTTTGCTTACTGTGTCATTCTCTGTGGTTGAGCAGTAAAACACTCAGGAGTAAAAGTGGGGTGCAGGTTTTGATCCCAGCAGGGGGAAGCATTTTCTTTACTAATATTTTTTAATAAATGAAAATGGGGCATCTATTTCAAATAATGAGTATCCATATATATATATATATATATATATATATGTATGTATGTATGTATGTATGTATGTATATGTGTGTGTGTGTGTAATCGGGAGTGAAGAGTATTCTTAAATAAAAGTGAACATAAAAGCTAATTTTTATTTGAAATAAAATTAATAAAAATCATTTCAGAAGGAGAAGAATTTCTTCAGATTTCAACGTGTTGCTCTTTTTTATCTGAACACAATTTTTGCATGTTTTTATTTCATCAAAGTTTTGTAGCATTTAATTTTTCCCACTGAACGCATACTGCACCCTCTTTCTTCTGAGCAATTTTTTTTTATTTCTTTATTTTGTGGCTTTTTTTATTGTTATGTTGCTGTTGTTGCATTAAATAAATTGAATAAATAATTAAAAAATATGCTTTCTTGAAATGCAGCAACTGTTTTTGCACCTGCTTTCTTTTCAGTTTATTTCTAGTGTGCAATTTTATCTTTATGAACCCACATTCCAAAATTGGTGATGATGAATATTAATTTGTTATAGGTAGAAAATTATAAATATTACTGAATTTTTATGAACCTATAATTAATGCTTGATTTTTATTTTATTATTTTTGGATTAATATCTGATTTTACAGTGGATATTAATGATTTAAAAAACAAAACTAAACTGTAATAAACAGAGATATCAAACAAATTGTTTCTGTATCAAACAAATTTATAAGGATCAGTAATATCATTTTTGACATTACTATACCAATTTATAATGATCAACTATATCATTGTCAACATTATTATAATGATCAGTAATATCATTTTCAGCATTGCTATACTAATATATAATGACTAATAATATCATTGTCTACATTACTGTTATAAGGATGAGTAATACTAAACTGTCATGTAATATCTGTCCTCATATATGGCAGCAAATATGAGACAATCTCTTCTTAGATGATGAAGATACTCGAAGCAACAGAAATGTGGTTCTACAGAAAGCTGTTGAGAATACCATGTACTGAAAATGTGAGCAAGTTTTAGAGAAAATGGAAACAAAAATGATGCTTGCACTTGACATCAAGGAGAGACAGTTGAAATTTTTAGGGCATATAATGAGGAAAGAGGGCTTGGAAAATTTGATAGTACCGGACAGAATGAAGTCAAGAGGGACAGAGGAAAACAATATGTGACCTACCCAGTAAGCTTGAGTAAAGGAATGACAGAACAATGGAGAGATAACAAAAGACAAAACTAATCAAGAGATACAAAGAACAGGAAATTGTGGAGAGCCATGATTGTCAATATCCTGAAGGGACAATTCTTTCCATATAGAAAAAAACAGTAAGAAACAATGTATGCTTACTTATTTGTTTAAAAATTAACTAAAGTTTTACAATAATCAAATTTCTATCAATATAATATTAAAATAAATATATTTTCAGATATAACAAGAGATATTTTTATAAATAAATGAATTATAAGTTAACTTGAATTCAAAATTAATTTCTATTGAGGAATTCTAAAAGTCTCCACAGTACCTTTATTTATACTGAAAAAAAAATTATACTAGAAATCTTTTATCATGCTTGTGTGTATTACACACATTCACATTAGCATTTGAGATAAAAAAAAAAAACAATTCAAGCACTGTAAGATTTAAATTACAAAAAAAATTATCTATCATCAGCTCACACACTTATTATTATTATGTCATTTTTCATCATATTTCGATTTCTGCTTTGGTCTCACTACCAACCAAGTCTGCGGGGAGACCTAAGGCAGGTCGTGGCGTGTTGTTATGGCCCCATTTCATGTTTTTCTATCTTCCCTATCATCCCTAGTGTTACAAAGATAAAGTTTTCCTTAGTGTGTGGGCTGTACTTAATAAGACAATTTTTGTATATCTCTTAAGCTGGGGTTTCCAGGGATTCTTTCAATGTGTTGTTTTGTTCCATTTTTTATCATTCCAAGTGCACCTACTATCACTGGCACAACTCTTGTTTTCAATTTCCACATTTTTTTCTATTTCAATTTCCAGGTCTTTATATTTTGACAGTTTTTCAAATTCCTTGGTTGCTATATTACAACCCACTGGACAAGCCATATCAATTAATAGACAAGTTTTCTCTTTCTGGTTTTTAACAATAATGTCTGGCCTGTTTGCTTCAATTTTTCTGTCTGTGTAGATGGTGTAATCCCATAGAATAGTTACATCTTCTATTTCTGTAACCGGTGCTGGGTGATGTTCATACCAGTGTTTGTTTACAGATTTTCCATAATGTTTGCACATTGTCAAATGTAAATATTGCCCAACTCTATCGTGGCGATTTTTATATTCATTTGGGGCAAGCACAGAACAGCCTGAGATTAGGTGGTCTATTGTTTCTTGGTGTTTATCACAAAACCTGCATTTTGGATCCATATTATTATGCATAATATTTGCCTGAAAGTTTCTAGTGAAAAGACTTTGGTCTTGTGCTGCAAGAATAAAGCCTTCAGTTTCAGACTTTAATCCAGATGCACGTAACCATCGATGAGTATTAACATTAGATTTATTGGCATGTTCTAGATATTGGCCATGCAGAGGTTTGTCTTGTCAGTGCTGTTTCATCTGTTCAAGAGCTTTATCTTTGGCTTTCATTTTCATATTTTTTGCTGCAATAGTTGGTTCTTGGCTTCTGTTTTGCTTTTCTACAGAATCTACTAACTGTAAATCTTGTTTGTATTTACTGCCTTCTTTTATTATTGAATATTTTTTCTTTCTCTCTTCATGCTGCCTTACTAATTGTATCATCCAATCCTTTGTTGTTTCTATGTATGTTAGTAAGCCAATAGTTGTTGTCTTGTATGACAATTCCAGCTGAATAAGACCTCTTCCACGTTCTTCACGGGATATGTATAGACGGTCTACATCAGCCTTTGGATGATGCATCTTATGCTTAGAAAGAAGCTTTCTTGTTTTAGAATCCATTTGCCTGATGTCGTTTAGAGTCCAGTTTAAGATGTTGAAACTATATTGGACAACTGGGATTGCAAGGCTATTAATGGCCATAACTCTGTTCTGAGAATTCAATTCAGTTTTTAATATCATTCGTAGCCTTCTATAGTACTCTTTATGCACTATTTCTTTCATTTTTTATGGTGAATGTTTTCACTCTCATTTACACCTAGGTATTTATAAGCTTCTTCTGGTTTCAATTCTTTTATTGTTACAGCAGGGTCTAAACTAATTGAGGATGTTTCTTGTATTGATCCACGTAAAACTGTAGCTTTAGCACATTTATTCAAATTGAATTTCATTCCAATGTCTTCGCTGAAGCATTTTACAGTTTGCAGAAGACCTTCCAGCTCATTATCATTCTTAGCATACAAATTTAAGTCATCCATGTAAAATAGATGGCTTATTTTCTTTTGGCCTATTTTATAACCACAATCTGTCTTATTAAGTTGACTGGTTAGTGCTATTAATGATATGCAGAATAGTAATGGAGACAAAAAATCACCTTGAAATATACCTCTTTTGATGTTTATTTCATCAGACTTATAGGTTCCATTTATATGATTGAGGTAAAGGGTTGTTTTCCATATAGACATGCACTTTTTGATGAAATTGATGATGACAGGTGATATCTTGTATATATTTAAAGTCTTTAAAATCCAGGAATGTAGCACACTATCGAATGCCTTACGATAATCTATCCAGGCAGTACTAAGATTTTTCTTTGTACTGTAGTAGTTTTCCAAGATCATTTTGTTAATAAGCAATTGGTCTTTACATCCATAACAGCCACGTTTGCACCCTTTTTGTTCAAGCGGTATCATGTCATTTCTTTCTAAGAATAAATATGTCTGTTTTGTTAAAATAGATGTTAATAGTTTATATGTTGTCGGAAGGCATGTAATTGGTCTGTAGTTTTTCGGGTTGTTTGTGTCACCATTCTTGGGTAGAAGAAATGTAATTCCTTTGGTCATCCATGCAGGAATTTTAGTGGGATCATCAACCATTTCTTGGAGTTCTTTGGCTAGTTTTTTATGTGCTGTATTTAAATAATATAGCCAAAAGTTAGGAATTTTATCTATACCTGGGCATTTCCAATTGTGTGCTTTTTTTAGTGTAAATTTAACATCCTCTTCTGTAATTCCAGCCCATGTCTGTTCTGGTTTATATTATTATTATTATTATTATTATTTAACAAATAAAATGATTGACATAACTCTTGCAAAATTTTTGACACTTAGAGAAGGCTGCAATTTAAGAAAAGAAAGAGAAAAGACAGTGTTTAACAATGTTTCAACAGTATCTCTGTCTTCTTCAAGTTAAAATTGCATACAAGTATAGAAATATAAAAAAGTTACATCTTTGTACAAATGTCATGTGTACAATGACTTGTAAAGACAAGTGATGGTTGTACAAAAAACTTGTAATTTTTTGTGTATTTTTTAATACTTGCATGCAATTTTTAACCATAACTTGAAAACAGACATACTGTCAAAACATTGTTAAATACTGTCTTTTCTTTTCTTTTCTTAAATCACACCCTTCTCTAAGTGTTTTATTATTATTATCAATAGTACTAGTAGTATTAAAGGCAATCCCAACAATGTCACTTACACACTTGGTAACAGTTACAATTTGTTTGTAAAAGGTATTTAAAAAAAGAGACATGGGGTAGTCAAGGCTAGTCTGTTTGACTCCTGAGTAATGAGTTTGATTCTCTCTGAGTGTCTCAAACAAAAATTTGACATTAAATAACCCAGCAAGGACTTGTAAAATGAACCAATATAACCTAACTAGTTTTTTTTATAATGATATTTATATTTACCCTTACAAGCCCCAAAAACCACTCAGGATAGGGGGTTACAGAATAAAAGTCACAACTTATAGGGGGTATTTGGGGAAGATAGCAGTTTACAGTTAACCCTAGACTTGAACAGGATAAGATTGTATTAATTGGGACAACATCCTCTTGGGAATTGGTTCCACAAAGCAGCAATTTAAGAAAAAGCTACCCAAGTGGAACTTACATCTCACCAGTGGAATATGATTGTAGTGATGGTGGTTCACAACAATATGTGTGGTATGGTGTGTCTTAGCCATGAAGGTTAGAACTGGTTGAACTAAGGAATGTAGTTTGTCTTTTTTTCTTTTTTTTTTTTATAAGCGTTTCACCCTGAGCAAGGCATGTCACTGCCACTACTGCACAAGGGGTTACATAGAAAGGATGATTACATATAGGAAATGTCAGAGGGTGGGTGATAGGCGAGTAGGGATACCGAGAATGGTTAAATATAGGAAATGTCAGAGGGTGGGTGATAGGCGTGTAAGGATACCGAGAATGAGGGTTGGGTAGATGAGAGTGTTCTGAGAATAATTGGGAGTTAGAGTGATAGGAGATGTCTATTGACCCTACATTTAAACACCTGGAGATTGTAGCTGTCGGGAAAGCAGACTTGTGGAAGGGAGTTCCACAGGTGGGAAGCGTGAGAAAAGAAGCTGTTGGAGTAGAATTTATGGTTACATCTTATCTGTTTAACTGTAAAAGGGCGGGACCTAGTTGCTAATCTAGTATTTCTTGTAAATTCGTGCTTAGGCGGCACCAGTGCTCTAAGTTCATCGAAGCAGAAGCCATGAAAGTACTTGTAGAAGAGGCACAGGGAAGCCACATCACGCCGGTGAGAGAGTGGTTGCAGCCGGTCTGCCAAGTCATAGCACTTTCCATTGAAATAGTGATAGTGTAGTGATAGGCTTGCAATGTAACACTTGTGGCAAAAGGGTTGCAGGGTGGAAAATAATTAATCACCCACAAGGACATGGAGATACTTTTGGTCTCTATCAAGACTGGAAAATGAAGGTTGGGCAACTTCTGTCCATATATGGCAGCAGGATTCAGTTTTCAGCATGATCTATATCTTGTAAACATAGATGTTGTAACCCTAAAAGGTTACTGTGTGAGTAATCACCAAAACGAAGGTTAGGAATAATACTATATTAACAAGTACAAGACTTGCATGCTGCATGTAGTTGATACACTGCTAGTGAACTGCCAGTCAGTATAATCACTCTACTGTACTCGAATAGTATCCATGTATAGGAACATTCCATTCCTGTATATAGGTAGGTGTACAACAGTAGAGAATAGCATGAGAAGTCTGGTACTTACAGGAAACTGACCATTTTTCCAGTATCTTTAGTGATGGATTGTATGTATGATTTCTACTTGATTTTTAAGTCCCAATAGGCAGTCAAGGCACAGAGTCTTTTCAAGAGAACACGTGTTTATTGTGATAAGTGAAAGTTCTGAGTCTACTCAGTAATGATGTATTGTCACTAGTTTGGGTTATGAAGCAATGTGACCAGCCAGCCAGCCACCCCCTCCCATGGAGCTGTTAGAGCTAGATCAAAGGAGAGTTCAGCAGCTAAGCTCTAATCATCCAGAGTTTGGGAGGTGCACCCATGTACCTTTGTAATATTTGTTTATATTTAACCTATGAGAAAGGAGAAAAATCATAGATGATAGTAGGCTGGAAACAGAGAAAAAATAGAAATGGGGAGATAACTGTGTCATTATTTTTATAAGTGTTTAATTTGTTAATTTTCATTATATAATTATTTTTCTCTTCATATTCTTTCCATGAATATATTTATTATGCATTAACCATAAGAAAAACATACAAGATCATGTGATTGGCAAAAAGTTGGATGCATTTTTAGTAGAAGAAATATAAATAATAGTGACAGGGTTTTAGTTCTGAAGGCCCAGTATGGCTTGTAAATTTTAAGCCTCTAAAACAAAACTGTTCTAATTTAATCACAATTGAGAAACTTTTCTGCCTGCCATCAGCATGGCTGACACTAGACTTTTGGAGAGCAACATGCTGCACCTTCTTGGCCTCATGTTTTCAACTGACTCTAAGGAGAGTGACTACATCAAATCAATAACTGCATCTACTGCAAAGAATGTTGGATCACTGTGTTGTAAAAGAAAATTTATTTCATCAGAATCCATCTGATACACTTATAAATCTACCATTTGTCCATGCATTGAATAATAATTTAATGAAACTGTGTTGATTTTATCAATAATTTTGGTGAAAAGAATTCACTTTTTTATATATGTTGACGGTGCATAAACATTATTAGGACAACAATTAAGATTTAGTCATATATACTGGTAAAGTCAACCATGAGTGAGAAATTTAAACTGGATGAACTGTTTCTAGACAGATTTAAATATCTAATCTTTGTTAAAGGTCAAACATCAAGCAACAATGTGAGAATACGGTTGCAAATTCTTATGAAACTAGAACAGGATTCAATATGAATGATATAGAATGTTGCAGAAGGGTGCTACAAAATTGTCAGTTTAAGGCATGATATAGCAAAAATTGAATAAAATGACATGTCTAAAGTACAACTAGTACGGAAAGAGCTATGAAAAAGACAGTGGTACCAAAAGGTAAAATTAGAAAAGACTGTGCATTTAAAACCAATAAGTGTTTTAATTAATTATGAAAAAATAAGTCACAAAAGAAGCCACATGTTGAAAAGAAATACACAAACAAACTTGCTGAAAATAGTGCTACAAGTTAAAAAAACTGGAATGTTCAAATAATAGAAAATTTGTGACAGTAAAAACGAATAACACTACAGTGAAATTTCAGTTGCCTTATTACAATTAGAATAAACAAGAATTGGTAAGCCTAATTTGCAAAAATCCAGCAAAGTTGCAAGATGAATATTGTGCAAGAAATTAATTTTTCTTGGGAAAATTATGTGAAATTGCCCAGTTCATTCTGTTTAAAAGTTCATTATTCCTCAGAAAAAGGTTACAGCTAAAAAAAATCTGAGTAAGCTAAAAAAACAAATTCCTATATATTTTCTCAGGCGATTTGAGAAAATGTACAAAGGCAAAAGACATATTTTAAAGTAAAAGATGACATGATGCCAGTTTTTATAGTGAAAAGAAATATACCTTTTGCTGCATTCTTGAACATTGAACTTGATAGGTTAGAAAAAAGGAGAGTTATTTAAAAAATAGATTATTTTAAATGTGCCACACCAGCAATTATATTAGTAAGAAAAAATAAGATTTGTTTATGTGCAGATTTTTTAACCAGGTTGAATGACTGCCTCTTCCCACATATATATATCCTCTACCAACTCCAGAGTTTATATTTGCCAAGTTAAATGGTGGTAAACGTTTTTCAAAAATTGACCTGTCTGAGGCACATCTTTTAAAGTGGATCAGGAATTCCAGAAGTATCTGACACACATAAAGGACTCTACAGATATAAATGATTATCCTTTAGTGTAAAAGTAGCCCCAGATATTTTCTAGCAAATAATGGATACTATGTTGGCTGGGCTAGGCAGTACTGCCATTTACGTTCATAACATACTTATTAAGAGTGCTACAAAAATACAGAATGTAAAACTGATTCAACTAGTATTTCAGTGATTACAGGATTACAGGTTCAAAATCTGTGAACAGAAATGTCAGTTCTTTATGGACAAGATTAAATATTTAGGTAAGATAATCTACGAAAAAGGAAGAAGACCAAATCCTACTAGGTAAGCACAATTAAAGACATGCCACCCCTAACAAATTTGGGGACCCTAGAATCATTCCTTGGGTTGGTAAATTATTATAGTATTTATATGCCAGATATGTACACATTGCAACCACCTGTAAATAATTTACTTAAGAAGGGTACAAAATGTTGGTTGGTGGAATGTCAAAAAGCTTTCGAAGAAATTAAAAAATACTCACTCTAAGAGTTATCGCTGACACATTATGACCCACACAGACAAATAATAGTAGCATTGAATGTGAGTGAATATGGCATTTGAGCAGTAGTTGGCCATAAATTTGAAGACGGTACAGTGAAAGTAGTCACCCATGCTTGACAAATACAGAAAAATGCTAGTCATATCAAAATGGAAGTGCTTGCTATAATTTTTGCTGTAAAGAAATTTCACTGGTTGCTATTAGGAAGAAAATTCATATTGCAAACTGATCATTGTTCATTATTAAGTATATTTGGTTCTAAGAAAAGTATTCCCATGCATACTGCATACAGACTACAGTGTTTGGGCTACAATTTTATTGAATTATGATTTCAAGATAGAATTTCTATCATCTGAAAAATTGGGACAGGCAAATGGCTTATCCAGATTAATATCAAAATGTAAAGATTATTTTGAAGATACTCTCATTGCTTTGCTGGAATCTGAAATCAAAATTAAAAGCCTTGTGTGTAACACTATTAATGAATTGCTGGTCATGATAGATGAGATCAAAATTCATTATATAATAGATATATTTATTCAAAATACTGTGAATGATGTTAAGTCAAAAGGGAGTAAAACTAAAATTAACTCAGGTAACAATACTACTGCATTTTCTATTTGTGAAAGAGTACTTCTGTATGCAGAAAGAGTAGTAATTCCCTTGCATCTATAAAACAAGATTTTGAAACAATTTCTTGTAGGGCATCTGGGAATAGTGAGGATGACATTCCTGACAGTATTGAAAATACAGTTAGAAACTGTAATGGTTGTAACTGAGCAGCTAAATAACTACCTATAAATTATCAGGTATGGCTGAGCACTGATAAACCATGGACAAGACTACCTATGCACTTTGCTAGACTTGGGGTTGACAGTTTTGCAAAATGTCCCACGATATTGAAGTGTAAACAGCTGACAACTGTAGTAACAATTAAATTCTTCTGCAAAATTTTGCAAGGTTTGGAGTACCTGACAGTATGGTATCTGATAATAGAGCTCAATTTACTTCTATTAAGTTAAAAAATTTCTGCAAAAATTATGCATTTGATAACATTTGATAACACCAATTTATCATACAAGATCGAATGGTCAAGCTGAGAGGTTTGTTGACACCTTCAAAAGAGCATTAAGAAAAGCTAAAGGCTTGGAAGCAAAAGATATGGCACTACAAGAATTTTTGAGTGTATATTGAATGATGTCAAATGCAAACATCACCTCAAAAATGTCACATGCAAAGCTCTTGTTTGCTAGGAAAGTGAGACCTATTTTTGACAGATTACTGCTTGGAAATAAAAAGAAAATTAAAAAATTTCAAACCGTCAAATTATTTAAGATTGGTAATGAAGTTTTCTTTAAAAAAATTTAAGGCTGGAAAGGAAGATTTGCAGAAATGAAAAATAATTCAATGAATCAGTTGTATATTGTTGAGGGTGGGCAATTTTGTCATAGAACACAAAATCAAATGTGGTCTAGATATGCACAATATAAGCACCCATTACAATTTAGTTTACCAATACTTTTAAAGTTAATCAGTCACGTTCCATAAGTGATACACGCTTGGGCGATCATGTCTTGAAAGATACATGACTGACTGGGCAGAATATTATCCCGCAGTAGGTTAATCTATTTTGTAAGAGATTATATATATAAAAACATTAGCTGATTATTTCCACAGACTTTTGCACCCTCAACTAAGTTATCACACATCGTGTGATAACCTGTTAGACTTTTAGGAATAATGATGAAACAAATAAAAAACAATCAGCAGCAGAACACACACATGTAACAGTATAGTAAAACAATATATATATAGACCTTTGTGCAGATTAATTAAAACAAAATGAATAATGTCTTCCTAGGATCTTTCACACTTTCCCTGATCATGTATACATCATTTCTTGGTTTTGTTTTTCTCTTCTGACTACATTTTCGTTTACATTTTGAACTTATGGATCCAGTTTATTTCTTCGCTTTCATGACACGATTGACAGTTGAAAGGCTTGTACCAACAATATCTCCAATCTCTCTGTAAGTCTTGCAAGTGTATTCATGCAGCATTATTATTTTTGTATGCTTCCTTAGGGTAATGTTCATTGAAAACAATGACCCTAAGATAACTAATTGACAGTTAAGACAATTGTGTCTGAGTGTGATAAAAATCTGATGTAATCACGGATGACACAATATTTTTTAAGGCCAAACAAATTTCATCATACATCCCCAAAAAATCGATTACTGCACACCACTGCAAATGAGCTAATCTGAGGTAAAAATAGAAATTGATTACACCCTGTGATTCTAGTGGGTCTAAAACTGACCATATAGTGAAAGAAAGGAAGCTAAAGCAGTTGTTTCAATTAATTTGCACAAGAGTGTAGTAAAGAATTTAATATAGCTTCAGTTTCTCTCTCTTTCTCTATATGTATATACTATGGATATTATATAGTGAAATATCCATAAACCAATATAAGTGGTAAAAGATTTAATATAGTTTCAGTCTCTATCTTTCTTTTTTGCTCTCTCTCTATAGCTAAACAGGTTGTATTAAATTCAATCACTAAGTTCTGTTAATTTGAATTTTTATTGAGTGCCTGAAGCCTGTAGGTCTTACTGAGGATCATCCTTCTTTGAAATTAGCAGAATCGTGCTACAAAATCCCAAAGAAAGAACTGTACCAAATAACAGAAACCTCATCATCTCTTAGTGCATGAATATTGATTCTATCAGAATTGTTGCCTTCAAGTGTTTATGAAAATAGTTATTTTTTACCTTTATTAAAATATCTTGAACAGAAACAAATATAAAACATAATATGAAATTCTATTCTGAAAAGATATCTGAGAAATCCTTTTTTCAAAAGAATGATTTACATAATTACTGTTTATGAATTCATTTTAATCAAGAATATTTCTTTTTTCAAATTTATTCCTTTCCTAGGGGCATTAGTGCAAAATGAACATAGATTTCTTATTCAGAGTTAAACTCAACTTACTTATTCCATTTTCAATAATGATAACAATATGGCCACTGGCACTTCTCTTAATATCTTAGAAATAAATAAATGTTTACACAGATGATTACAATTAAGATCCTTCTAATTTATGGCTTTCCATAACTTCTTATCCTTTGTAGCTCTGTACTGCCATCTACTTACACAAGGTTTTTAGATAAGTTACTTGCTGTTTCCCTCTTCCTCTTTTTGCCTTCTATATGTCCAGTGATTGAAAAGTTCTCTAAGCCGTCTTTCCTTATTATGTGTTCTAGAATGTGGACAGCCAAGGGGTCTATTTAACTTCATATCTTTTGTAGCTCTTAGCTATATTTTTCTTTTTGCTTTCCCTCTGACTCCCTCTTTTGACATTCAGCTAAACATTTTTTCTTTTTTTTTAATTAAATTTACTCCAAGCAAAGCAAGGTAGTAAATCCACTAAGACACAAGGAGATACTGGGTATAAAAGAATTAGAAAACAGAAACATTATTAAGTAACGAGAACAATAGAAGGATAATCAGGTAGTCAATGATTAACATTTCTTTTAAATATTTGAATATCAAAGTTAATTAGAAAGCACGAAGGTAGAAAAGAGTTCTACAAGTGAGAAGTGGGAGAAAAGAAGCTGTTAGCATAGGACTTACGGTTGCTTCTAGCCAATTCAACTGATAACTGATGAGACTTTGTTGCCAATCTAGTCAGTCAGTTAAGTACCATATGTGATACACACTTGGACAATCATGTCTCAAAGAGACATGATTAACTGGACAGAATATTTTTCCACAGTGGGTTGCCATTAATTCTACACTAGACTGGTTGCCAACCAAGGCTGTAGAATCTGATCTGTCCTGCCATTTAACACATAAATGGAGAGAGAAGAGATGGATTAATACTTTTCCTAAGGGTATTTGCGTGTAAGTGAATGCAAGGAATTCAGCTGGAATTTGAACTCAGCTCACTGATTTCTCATTTTGAACCAACATCTACTGCATTTTACTTATTCTTCCAAAGTCATTTTCAGTTTAACTTTATAAACTAATTTTCAGCCTCCAGGATCAGGACATTTTCCCAACTGTAAAGACGCGTCTAAAAATAACAATCATTGGTTTTATAACAGTACATATAATTTGTGTTTATTTGTTTGTTTCTTTTCCAGGACACACAGGATTGTTTGAATGTTGGTGAAGAGTCCCAATCTACAGTAAGCACAGAGAGTAAAATTATCAGTGAAAATTATCAGGAACATCTACACACAGATGAACCTGAAGCTAAAGAAATAATGCCAACAACATGCGTTAGTGATGCTGCCATTTCGGTTGAAAACTCTTCAATTTCAGAAACTCGTTCATTAAAGACAAGTAACTTCGAGGTAAGTCATTTTATAAAAATCATTTCACCTCAAGCAGGGTAATAAAAGCTACTATGATGCAAAGGGTTACTGAGATTGAAAAAAAACAGGACAATAAAAGAACAGGATTCAAGGAGACAGGAGATGACAATTGACATTGCATTTAAATGTTTGAAGATCATAGTTGACTGGAAAGCAAGAAGCCGAAAGAGAATTCCACAAGCAAGAAGTGTGAGAAAAAACTCTCAGTATCAAACTTATAGTTAAACTATCAATTTCAACAGTCAACCAATAAAATAGATTAAATGCCAGATTCATTTGCAGATAGTGACTGTTTAATTAATTTGCACACATTGACCATTTAATTCATTTACATTGAGTGACTGTTGTTTAATTCTTATTCAGTCATAAATAAATCAAACAAAGTGAAAAAATATTGTAATTCTTTTTCTTTTTTTAGATTTAATTTCATTGCAAGAGAAAAGTAAATAACTTCCACATTTGAACAACTCAATGTTTTAATATAGAGAAGAATGTAATCCTTAAATTGTAATCAATTGTTTGTGTATAAACTGTGTCTTGGGGGTTTCAAAACTAATTCTAGAACAAAAATTTGAATGATTCTTTATGGAATTAATTTTGATTTAATTTTCTCTTAAATGATCCACAAATAATGGTGCCATTGGGGTTTTTAATTTCTTAAAACTGCACACATAATCAGAGTAGGGCTGAAAATTTGATCAAAGTTTATCAAGAAATTTTAAAATCTGAAATTTAAGTTGAAAATATTTTTCCATCATTTTTAATAAACAGTCTTTAATAAATACTCAATCAATTTTCTATGTGTTTTTATATGCTGGACTTAGTAACTTTGCATATGGCTTGATTATTATTTGTGTTTAAAAAAGTCTTTGTAATGCCATAAAAAAAAGAATAGATCGATATTTTTATTTTTGTTTTGCCAGGAAACAGATCCTGTGACCCTTCCAGATCAAAGGTCTGCCATTTCTTCAGCTTCTGATCTCAGTACAAATGAAGGAAATGAGGTAACTTTCTGACATAAAAGAATTTTCATTTAATATCAGTAATAGGAATAGAATTTGTAAGAAAACAATGTATGGTCATTAGCAAGAGAAACAACCAAAGATGCAAGCTACTGAATTAGAAACATCAATATCAAACAAGTACAAAAGTTTTAAATAAGATTTGTGAAATGTTAGAAAAGGCAAAAGAAAATGTGACACAGTATTCCATTGGAAATGCCTTCCAAAACCTAAACAAAATATTAAGAAACAGTGAATTTTCATTAGAAACAAAGGAAAGAGTGCTGAAGTGTTATGTAATATTAATCCTCCTCAATTGCAGGACAATTCCTTCAAAAGAGAAGAGGAAACTTGAAGCAACAAAAATTTAGTTCAACAGAAGGATGCTGGGAATACTGTGGATGAAGCAAAAATTGGAACTAACTAGAAACATGTACTTAGAATCAGAAAGAAACAATGGAAATTTCTTTCCTCATTATGCAAACAAGGAAAGAGACTTACAGAAATTTACACTTACAGCACATACTGAAAGCAAAAGGGGCAGGTTAACCTGCCTAATGAGCATAATAAAAGAACAAGGGTTATTAATGGGATAAACATTGCTTTGAACTACAAAGGATAGAACCATGGATTGCTCATGTTCTGAAGAGACATGGAACAAAAATGAAGAAAATCCTCATCATCCATGCAATCCTTGTTCGGGGAAAGTTCTGCTCAATGTGTGATGAGTTCAGGAAAACAAACTGTCCAAAACAATAAAAATGAAAATAATAAAAACCAACAATATCAGCATCTGTCTCTTCACTGATTGTGGTCATATGTTTAATGTGCAGCTGAGCACCTAGTCAGACAGATATTCATTCATGCAAAGCATATTTTAAGTAAGCAGACCTGGCGGAGCCTATCCTTTTCCGTGTCAAACTACTGCCAGTGTCTTCCAACTTAGTCAAAGACATGTGGTATTGACTTCAGTCTAAGAAGCCCTCCACCCAGTGATGTCATGCTATCACTGCACTAGAGGCATACATTGCTCTGGAGCTAAGTTTCCCCAGTTGAGTCTACAAAAAGGTTCATCAGCATCTTGTTTTTAATCCTGCTGGGTGCCTAGCTACTCTCCTTCCCAGAAAAGACTAGTGAGGGGACTGGTTTAACTGCTGATGACAGGTAGTGCTGGGTTATATTATACCAGTAGCACTCATAAAGTGATCTGACATAAGCAAAACCACAAAAGAAATAAAGCATCCACCATTTCCACCACCTTTTACAGTGAAAACAATCAACTTCTACTCTAGTAGCTTCTTTTCTCACACTTCCTGCCTGTGGAACTCCCTTTCATATTCTTGCTTCCCTGATATCTGCAATATTTCTGCAGTGTTCCTGTCCTTCTCTTACCCATTCTCCATTCTCCAACACCTACTGTGACCTGCTCTCCTTTCTCTTCATTTTCCTATTATGTAACACCCTGCACATCAGTGGCACTTCAATTATAAAAAAAAATTGAATACAGATATTCAATACAATTGAAAATGAATCAATATACTTAAATATAAAGGTTCTTGATATATGCTATCCCAATATATATTCCAGAGTTTTTAAATGATGCATGAAATATGTAAAGGCATATAAAATAATTATAATACATATATTAATTTTTTGGCTCTGTCAGGATCTGTGGAGCTGTTCTAAATATGATATATCCTGTATGATGCACACATATATTGTGAATTTGAAATATGACATTCCAAAAAATGACTGTATGCACCTTATAAAAACTTTTGTCTTCAGTACTGGTAATGTTTTTGATGATGACTGAGACAGTGAGAAAGGATGTGAACAAAAAATACAAAAAATTTACTTTAAACTGTCCAGCTACAGTTTTGTCTTACTTATTTGAAAAATTAGAAAAATGAAATAAAAATCTAAATAGACTTTATCAATTGAATTTAACAAATTTTGTTTATATATATATGTTTTTCCCCTTTTTGTCATTTTACCTTATTTATATATATATATATATATATATATGAAAACCAAATGGATGTTTAATTTTTTATTCTTTTGTCAACATTTTGTTCTGAAACAGTATCATCAGAAAAAACTTAAAAAATATAAAGAAAATAACAATTATTTTCCTATAGCAACCATTATTTTATCTTAATAATATTTTATGTATAAATCCCTTTTTTTACACATATTTATTTTCAAACTTTATTAACTGTTAAAATGTTTAAAATTAATCATGGCATTTCTAACTATTGAGATTGCCATGGTTACAATTTTTTCCTTGGACTTTCTTTTCACTTGTTCCGAAAATGTTGTTATAGAATATAATATTGACAACAGAATTAAAAGAAAATTAAATGTCCATCTGATTTTCCTAAATTCAATCTTACATACTTTGTTTGGATATTTCATATCAGTCATTTTATCATATATATAATGGCTGGTTACTCTTGTTTAAAAATCATTCATTGCCTAGAAATGCTAGCTGATCCCTGTCACAAACACCTGCTCAAGCAAATATATGTTAGTTCAACACCCACAGAGTCTAGCTGTAGTTTATACTACTACTGAGCAGACCTTGGTTATAGTTTCTGGGAGAGGGCACATAATCTGCACAGTATATTCTCGCCTCGATCAAAAATCTGGTGTGGGCGACAAAGCTAACCTTGCAGCCAAGCTTGGAAAGGACCTCCAATCCGTAGTGGACTGGAGTAAGAAATGGCTCGTAAATTTTAATGCTTCTAAAACAAAGCTACTATCAATTAATCATCATAGACAATCGCACATATCTCCTATTAGCATGGACCACGCTTGCCTCCCAGAGAGTAAAACACTACGCCTCCTTGGTCTCACACTTTCAGCGGACCTCAAGTGGAATGACTATATTGAATCCATTGCTAAATCCGCTGCTATGAAAGTCCATTCTCTGTGCAGGGCCCGGAGGTTTTTTCCGTCTGAATCTATCCTGCACATTTATAAATATACCATCTGCCCGTTCATTGAATACTGTTGCCATATCTGGTCAGGTGCCCCTGCTACTCTCCTTGGGCTTCTCAACAAGGTACAGTGGAGGGTCTGTAATGTGATCGATACTGACTTAGCAGACCGCCTGCAGTCTCTCTCTCACCGGCACAACGTGGCTTCCCTGTGTCTCTTCTATAAATACTTTCACGGCTTCTGCTCCAATGAACTTAGATCACTGGTGCCCCCTAGGTTCGAATTTGCACAAGATACTAGATTAGCAACTAGATCCCACCCTTTTACAGTGAAACCGATAAAATGCAACCGCAATTTCTACTCCAACAGTTTCTTTTCTCGCACTTCCCAACTGTGGAATTCCCTTCCACAAGACTGCTTCCCCGACGGCTACAATCTCCAGGAGTTTAAATGTAAGGTCAATAGACACCTCCTAACAAACTAACTCGCTTCCATTCTTTCAAACACTCTTCCCACCCACCCAACTATCTATCACCCCCCTTCTGACATTTCCTCTATCTAACCACTCTTTCTATTTACCTTCCCCCATGTAGCCCCAAGCGCAATAGTGGCAGTGGAATGCCTTGCTTGGAGTGAAATGATTAAAAAAAAAAATGATCAACAATTTGAACAACACCAATACACTTGAACACTCAGTCACAATAACTTGTGCCTTTGTGCCAGCACAATCATCAATGAAATCAGAACAATTCTGTTGACACAAATTTACTTGCAAAGCTTAGTTCAACCTCTGCTATAATTTTTAGGCACTTTTCAAAGCTGCTGCATACTAGGATCACCCCCCTGAAACTGATAATATCAAGAATTTACCTTCCTGACATATTGACCATGTTTAGATTCAAACTCAAATCTCATGACCAGAAGGCAATGTTCTAACCACTCAGTCACTCATATATATATTCATAAACATATACATATACAGGTTTTAATGAAGATAACTGACAAGGCACTGAAATTATGCTTTTTATTATATTTTTTTGACTTTGTATCAGTGATTTCTTTTTTGAACATAGAGTATATAAAAGCTGTCCAAATTTTCAGGTAATCTATTAGTTATTATCAAATTTTTTTTTATTTGTCTGAATATCATTCAAATGCAGAAAATGGTCATAAATGATGGAAGAGTTAACAAAAAGAAGAAACCAACTCTCAATACCAATTATGAACGCAGACACAATGTGCTGATTTTGTTCAAAAATGAAAATATTCCTACTACTATAATAATAAAAAAAAACAATACATTCAGCAAAATAAAAAAACATCCATAATAATGGATAATTGATTAACCAAAAGTTATTGAATCCGTAAATCATTTGGACAGTTCTTATGTACTCAATTTCCAAAAATGAAATCACTTGTATGAATGTAAGGAAAATATAATAAACTTAATTGTACTGCTATTCAATGGAACCTGTACAAAAGAGGGATTGCTGCCCAAATCCACACACATACACACACACAATAATAATAATAATAATAATAATAATAATATATATATATATATATATATATATATATATTAATTTGGGATTTCTATTGGACTAAACATTGTGTCTATATTTTAACAGATACACCCTGAAGAAGAGCTCTGTCCAAAAATGAAAGCCACTAAGATGGAAGTTGCTGGAATGCAATTTCAGCATCCTCAGGAACTTCAAGGAATTAGTGAAGATGGAATTGGTTAGTGTATTTCTTTCAACTATATATATTGAACTTGGATTTAATTGAAAAGAAAAATTAACCTTTAATCAAAAAAATCTTATTTTCCTTTATAAATTGCTTACTTGCATTTATTTCCAAGCTTTGTTATATAAATACTACTTTAAGGGTAGAAAAAGGCTTTATTTGAATAAGCAATCAAACCATATAATAATTATCAATGTGCATTTATTTATATATTTCCTGTCCCATCTGTAGTGGAAAGGGAGGTAAATCAACTTGTTAATAAATTTATGAGTAATTAATTCTCTTAGTGTTTTAATAATCTATACAAATAAAATATCTGCATTTAGATAAAATAAATTCTTGAGCAAAATGAACTATATAATCAATTCCTTTTATCCTACATTTCTTAGATTGCAGTCTTATTCAAGCCTTTCATGTGTAGTACTCATATATCTTTTTCTATTAACTGATCATCTTGCTTTAATTTAGTCTTGAAATAAGCTTTATTGTTGCTGTCTTTGTCTTTTTGTTGTTAATCTTTCTCCTTCTAAGAGATATTTCCATTTCACTCTTATATTAATCATATACAATTTTCAACATGAAAAGATATTGAATAAAAAGCAATTTAGATAATACCTAGAATTATCAATGCAATATAGATAACATTGAACTTCTAAAAACATAAAGGGAATGAATTAATTAAATGGTTCATTAGCCTCTATTTTAGTTGTCAATTCTTTATTTCTACTTTATTGAATCTCAATACATTGTTTCAAGAGTTTTAATTCATTGTATGTCACTATTAAAACTTTCCAATGATTATCATCATTTTTGACAACATGGGTACACTAGTCTAATTACAAAAGCCATCAGCAGTACAAACATATATTTCTAAAGATTACAAAAGGCCAGTGATTTTTAAATAATTAATTTTTAAAGATAAATATGCAATAACCTGCATTTATGTGGTCTTTTTATTAAGTCCCCTTCCTAGGAAATATACTCCCTTGGCAATACCTTTCTCTTGGGAGGTGGCTAGAATCATTACTTTATGTTTGAAGTGTCCCTAAAAAGTGAAGTTTCAATGGAGCATTTTTTATTCCTAGTTTATGTACACGTAGGCTGTCACTTTAAATTTGATCTCTCTCACATTTGGTTTGAGCATACATGCAGATAAATACATAATTCTTTCCCAGGTAATTAGATTTTTTTTGTTTGATTTTTGATTTTTCAGGTCTAGTTTATTCATTTTTTTAGTTTCTGTTTATTTAAGTTATATTTTTTCTTTGTTTCTGTCTCTTTCTACATTTTTTTCTCTCTCTCTCTCTCTCACACACACACACACACACAGAGGTACCTCCAAAGATTTATTAAATTATATTTTTTTATCCCTTTTATTACTTTTAACATTTTGATTAAGATTTTGCTTTTCTTGCACCAGCGAGTGACCATAAATTAGTATGAGAAATTTTAGTATCTTTTTGTGGTGAAAGACACTGCTTTAAAATTCTTGCAAAAATCAGATAATTGCCAGATTTTAATGAAACTTTTAGGATTTATTCATGAATGAATGAAAGTATTTCTTTTTTTAAAATATCTTTGCAAAAAACATTTTTTGAAATCTGTTACCCTTCACTTATTTAATTTCCAGAAATTCATTTTTGTAGCACTTAATGTTTATATTATTTATAAGGACAAGTCATCAAGGGTTTTAAATCATTAATTTCTTTTGGTTAAATAGAACTCCCAGTTACAAAAAATCTGCTCTGAATCATAAAATAAAAAAGTTCAATAAAACTAAGACACTATTTAATTAGAAAAGCTTTTAATTACTTTTAGGTATGAAAATGTTCAGGAGAAAATTCAATGTTCAGGAGAAAAAATTCAAGTTTATTGCATGAAAACTAATTTAATTCTTTGTTCTATTTAGCCATATTAGAGGTAATCAAAATTATATAAAAAATAACAAAACCCAACAAGAGTTTAAATTATGTTTATCAATTCTGTTTTATATTTTAGGTGAATGTGACAAAAATCTGTCTCCAGAATCTCAGAACAAAGGCACAAAGGATTCTATAAAGTTTGTGTTTTATAATTTCGGTGTTAAAATTCTATGTAATATTTTATTGTTTTTCAACATACAGGGTGCGATGGATGAATTGTCGTCTAAATGATGCAAAAATGATAATAACACTGACATCTCATTTTAACAAATAAATTTACCGAAATTACACAATAATTTTGAAATACTAAAGAATAAATTTATTCAATAAAATCATCATTGGCCTCCAGACAATCCTGCAACTCTTTTGGACAGTCTCCTTGTTTGAGTTAGTGAATGCCTTCTGTTCATTTTTGATGTTACAAGGAGTTTTGTTGGTCTGTTGCTCAACTGTGCTCCCCACACATAATAATCAAGGGGTTTCAGTTTTGGCAGTTAGGTAGCCAGATGTAAAGGGTGATGTGGTTGCAGAAATTGCCTGACAGTGTTTTCCTACTTGTGTGGCATGATGCAGAGTTCTGTTGCCAGACATAAGGTCTTGCAGCAGCCACCATCTTCACTCAGAGCAGCATCCTATCCTCAACTCACTTGATATAGGCCTCCATGTTGAGTCTGATGCATCATCAACAAATTTGAGAATTCTTATATCACTGTCCTCAGTGTGACACACAAACATTTAGAAATGTTCCAGCACAAATGTCAAGTAGTACGGCATACTGGTCCCAAATTTCTGACAGAGTGAATTATGTCATGGTGCTCTTTTTCTCACAGATGGTGCACAACCGACCCTACTATGTTTTGCAGTTGACAAAACAAACAAGGTATAGGTGTAAGATCAAAAATATAAAATGGTAACAATTTAGCCATCACCCCCTGTACTTTTTATTCCTTTAAATAAGGCTAATTCTGAATTTACATCTGCCTGCTCTAGAATAGATTTATGCTTTGTAAAATTTTGAATACATATAAAGTCATACCTGTTAAGTTTTTGCAGCCCTTTCAGTGATTCACCTACAGATTTAACTGTTCATTATGAGTTGCTGTTCTTTAATCTAAACAATACCCATTCTCTAT
Source organism: Ascarosepion bandense (assembly GCA_037127315.1). Lineage (NCBI taxonomy): Eukaryota > Metazoa > Mollusca > Cephalopoda > Sepiida > Sepiidae > Ascarosepion > Ascarosepion bandense. The sequence goes on from JBBBDQ010000856.1 coordinate 3,676,338, forward strand.
TCTGTTTAATGTCTACTACCACATATAATCATTTCACCCCAAGTTAAACAATAAATTCAAACAGGCACAATGTAACACTGCAGTGCGGCCGGCCCTCAATTTGCCCGGCGGTAACCAGTTGTGATACTGCACAGGGCATGGTAGCCCTTATGTGACGCTCGTTCTTGATGACGGTCATGATGATCCCAGTGGTGACACTGCCACCTGGTCGTACGGTTGGTCTGGTCGCAGTCGCTGGTCGGGACGATTCCGTTCGATGACGTTGCCACAAAAGCTGGGTTACAGGATGTCTTTTGCAACAACAGACCACTGTCCCACGTTGTGATTAGATCCCAGAAGTCTTGTCGTGCAATTTCAATAGTCGTCCCTTTTAGCCAGTCCGGACACTGGTGTACACTTGTGGGTTGAAAAAAAATAAACACGGCACCAAAAAAAAATTAATAAAATAAATGAACGAAGTTGAACACGCCTGGAGAGCTATGTAGAATGTCTTTATATAAAGAAAAAACAATGTCTGTCTCTTCCCAAGAATACAGTTGTCGAAAATGATATACAATCGTCAAAAATGATTTTTACAACGGAGAGAGAAAGTTCACCAAAAGCATCAAAGCTTCTAATCTTCAAGTAAAATGTCTAAGTTTCGTTAGCATTGAAATAAACAGATCTCTTCAAATATTCGCCAAAGTCTCTTGTATTTCATTAAAAGTCTTTTCATTAATTCTCTATAATCAGGATTGTCAATTTTCCTATGTAACTTCTAAAACAGAAAAGTTCTTTTGGGTCCTTATCGGAGTTTAACGGAGTTTGCCGAGGTTGAACAAATGAAGATTCAGAATTTTCGATTTTCCCGCGATAAAAAAAATAACAATAATGTTCTTTCTGGTTTCATGTTGATGGCGCATTATTTCTTTGAGTTAATTTGTGGCAGGCTTCATTCGAAATTAACTTTTTAGCCATAAGTTCCATGGTGGGCGACCAGCCGTGGGTCATGGCTCCCCAGCTGGGCCATTTTTCCCCCAGCCGCTACATTTCGACTGATAGCAGCTCTAACTCAAAAACTGTCACCCAACTCGAAAAACTTCCACAGACTCTGAAAAAACTGCTTCCCAACTGTACTTTTCGTGTCAAGCATCTATTTTTATAACCAATTTCGATCCTCTCTGGGGCCAATGAAAATCGGTCTCTGCCCCTTGGATTTGAAGATGTCTTAGCTTGACCAATGAGATCATGCCAACTCACATTGAACCGAATCCAGCTTGAGTCACTTGGACTGTTGGGCTACACAGCAGCCTTGACATCTGGGTGACCTTATCAAATCACTCTGACACTTGTTTTGTCTACGCGTTTTCAGATTAGCAGAATACATTTAAAATCTAAGAGAAATTTATGAACATGAAAAAGATTCGAAATTTACAATCATGAAAGGCAAGAAATGATTATTTTCCCAAAATAATCAAACTCTATGCTCCTGTGTTTTTAGAAGCACTTGATGGTACTAAAATTATTTTTTTTTCCTAAGCTCACATCACGTGACACAATAAAACATTAATATCACCAATATCAATTTCTCTCTCCATTGTTTTAAACCAATCAAAGGAAAGCATCCCCGTGGGAGAAGGGAAAACATCACTGCGTGAGATAGTGTCACAACAAGAGGGTTACTGAGTGTGAGAGAATATGAGAAAAAACAAAAAAAAACAAAAACGGTATTATGGAGAAAAAACAATAAAAGAACAAGAATTAAGAAAACAGAAGATAACAATTGACATTGCATTTACATTTTTGAAGATCAAAGTTGACTGGAAATCAAGAAACCAGAACAGTGTTCCACCAGTGAGAAGTACAATAGTAGAAACTGTTAACATAGAACTTACAGCTTCATCTAGCCACTTCAACTGAAAAATTGATGAATATGAAGAGAATGAAAGTGATTCAAAACTATATGCATGGCATGCCAGGTCTAAGCCATGAAGATTAGAAGTTATGTGAAAGAAGGGCATTTAATTTTAACGACTGCAACTGAATCAGATGCTAAAATTTATTGTTAAATTTTACAAAATGTTTCTCTGAATGCCAAAAATTTGCTCAGGCATTGTCAGTTAAGAAGAACTCTACTGATTTTATTATTTTACATAAAAACACAAATTGAGTTCATATGCATTATTTATACCTTCTTATTTTACTTGTTCAAGTGTTAATATTTTTTTTCATTTGCCTCAGTTGATCTGGTAAGTATAAGATAAGAAAGTTGCTCAGTAGTAAGTCAATTACTTATCAAATATAGTAAATCTAAACTTATTTATAAATGGAACTTTGTTTCTGTGTGTCTGTGTGTGTGTATCCATTACCTATAGACTCCGAAACAGTTGAATTGATTTTCTTGAAAATTTACACAGTTGTACTATAAGCATCTGCGAGTGTTCTTAGCTAGGTTTTGTGTCGAGGTACCCCTGATAAATATTGAAAATCAATAATCAAAAAAATCGGGTTATAGAAGGAGTGGTCCGATTTTAATCAAATTTGATACACTCATAGACAAAGACATAAGAAACGATATTCAGAAGTTTCAAGGTTGAGGTTCTTACAATAGTGCAGAAAATTGATAATATATATATATATATATATATATATATATATATATATATATATTTATAAATTCAAATGTCCATTTCAAGAATGTATCTCTAACAAACTAAATAATATCTACATTGACCATACTACAAATTCACTTTCACGGCCTTTGACGTTGCACTTAAATGACAATTCAAATATATTCCGACATTTAAAACAACACGGTTATCAATGCACACTTCTGAGAAAAACACTCATTAAAAACAAGTGCCTGGAGCACTTTAGTCATGGAAGTGGAGTACAATCTGGAAACATTCTGCTAATTTTTCTTCTCCACATTAACTCAATCAGTTAAGACAACATCTTTTGAGGCATGTCAGTTCAAATCTTGTTTGAAGCTAATTCTTTTTTTTATTTCCAATATTGCACTGTTTATTTTTGTTGATGGAGACAATATTATTGTTATGATATGAAGCAAACTTAATAAGTTGGAGTAAAACTAGTAATAAAATAATCTAAGTGAAGATGCCTTGTCTAAAAGTTTAAGGCAACAGTTTTTAAGATTTGTCTTCTAAATAATTTAGAAGTTCATTTTAGATTAATTTTATGAATTGGCTAGTGCCCATCAATTTATATAAAATTAGATTTTTAATAATTATTAAAGATTTCATTTGACATTTGCATTTAACATTAATTTAAGTCAAACATTATTTTGATTTGAAGCTAACTTTATTAAAGTTTAGCATTGTTTCCTTTATTTTTTAAATTTTACATACGTGTGTGGGTGTGTGTGTGTGTGTGTGTGTGTGTGTGTGTGTGTGTGTGTGTGTGTGTGTGTATTTAGGCAGCAAATTTTCTTTCAGACATGTCAGATTAAATAAATTGCAAACATTGTGTCTGCTTATTTTTAATAAAATCTGTTCATACTCACGGATAATCTTTCGTGTATTATAATTGAAAGATGTAAGAAATGAGCTGTAACTTCAACAGGTGATTTTATTATTCATTTCTCAGTGTTTTGATAACACAACTATCCTACACCAAGAAAACAACAAAAGCAAACTACAGATCCTTGAGGCAATATTCATTAAAAAAACTTAAGCTGTCATTTAATAGAATCAGCTATGAATACTGTAGTAATGTTCTAAAATGTTTATAAAAAGAACATTTTTTCATTCCTTAACACATGCATGACCATGACATTACAGCATTAAAAAAATTCCATTTTGAATAGTTTTTATGTTCTAATGAAACCAAGCAATTTGTCAACCTTTATATTTGAAGCAAAAAAAAATTTACAGTAATTTTTAGCAACACAGTTTTGTGGTCATTTTTTGTTACCACAATTCATACCCCTGAAGATGATCTTGGAAGGAGATTGAAAGTGTTGCGGGGTTGTCAAAGCAGGTGTCGTTAACCCCGCAAGGAGTGAAAGTAATATGCTCAAATCAAGGACAACAAAGATGAGGATTTATAAATTTAAGCCAAATTTTATTTACAAATCTGGCAAACGTATGTCCAGAATGATTAAGTCAGGCAGTGCCAATCAAAATGATTGCCTGGTTTCAGGGCAGTAGACCAGCGGCTGGCAGGGTGGTGCAGAGGTAATCTGTTCGTCTTCAGGATGATGGTTGCTAGAGGTTCTACTTGGTAGTTCCTGGAAGGACTGTTGCTGGTGGCTGCTACTGCTGGAGATGGTTAGTTCTTAGAAGGACTGTCGCATATGTAAACGGTTAGTTCTTATAAGAACTGTCGCATACGTAACCAGCTAGTCCTAAAAAGGATTGTTGCATATGTAGACAGGACTGCAGCTCCTGCTGGTGCCTGATGTTCCTGCTGGTACCTGATGCTTAGTGCTCCTGCTGGTGCCTAGTGCTTGGTGCTTCTGCAGGCAGCTGCTTCTGAGAGCAGCTTCTGCTGCTGGATTTGGCAAACTAGGCTGAGAGTGGCTGGTTTTTCTGGGGCAGCAGCTGCTGCTGGTTGCTGCTGCTACAGTCATTGACTTGTCAGCCACGGTCAGCAATGTTGCCCAGTTAATAATGTCTTTTGGTTATCGATTAAAATTTACCTTCCACTTTTGATTGTACACATGGGTTTCATTTGAAAACCATGTGTATATAGATTAATTTCAGGTGATGTTTTTTGGTATTTTTACTTTTGGAAATGCCGAGTCACTGAAAATTAATGGCTTTGCTCTGTTTTCTGTGGTGATGCTTTTAGATGTTTGAGTAGCCAGCAGTGACTTCCAGCTGGGTGCGATAAAAATACTTAGGAAATGAATACTTGAGAAATGAATAATAAAATCATCTGTCAAAGTTACAGCTCATTTCTTACATCTTTCAATTATAATTTGCGAAAGATTATCCATGAGTATGAATGGATTTCATTAAAACACAATGTTTGCAATTTATTTAATCTGACACACACACACACATATATTCAAGATGAGATGGATAAATTGTCATCTAAATGATGCAAAAATGAAAATAACACTGACATTTCATTTTACAAGATATATTTACCAAAATTAGCCAAAAATATCTTGAAATACTAAAAAGTAAATTTATTCAATAAACTCTACATTGACTTCAACCATAGCCTCCAGATGACTTCAGAATCTCTTACAACTCTTCTGAACAGTCTTGTTATTTAAGTTGGTGAATTCTGCCTTAATTCTTGATTTCATTTCATTGGGTGTTACAAGGAATTTTGTTGGTTTTTTGCTCAACTACACTAAGCACATAATTATCAAGGAGGATGCAGATATAAAGGGGGATGTGATTGCAGAAATTGTCTGACAGCTATGACTGTGTTCTTCTGCTAGTGTGACATGATACAGAATCCTGTTGCCATACATGGGGTCTTTCAGCAGCCACCCTCTTGAACCAGGGTAACAATACCTCCTCAAGGCTCTTGATGTAGGCCTCCATGTTGAGTCTAAGGCCCTATGAGAAGATGAATGAAGGCTTAATTTCACTATTACTCCAAACACCCTTGTAATCACCATTAGTCTCATCCAACTCTTTCTGAATCCTCTGCACTGTCTTCAGATTGACATCCGAACACTCTGTAATATTTGTATTGGAGCTTCCAATGTGAATTTGCTAGCAGTACTTCATGCTGTTTCCAAATTTCTGGCAGAGTGAATTGCATCATGGTGCTCTTTTTTTCACAGATGGTATCTCACTGACCCTACTATTCTGTGCAGTCAACAAAATCAAAAACAAACAACAGGTATATGCAAAATTAAAGATATAAAATGGTGACAATTTACTCATCTTACCCCCTCTGTGTGTATATATATATATATATATATATATATATATATATATATATATAATCAATAACAAAGTGTCATTTAGTCAAACATCTCACACAAATTATTTTTCCACTTTGTCATTGATTTTTCTAACATTATTCTGATATATATATATATATATATATATATATATATATATATGGCTCATTCAATTTTTATATATATTTTGTATAGAGCTGATACAGACTCAACAATGTACAACCAAATGTACAAAATCATAATACAGTTTAAAGAGAACCTGACAAAACTCATTAGTCATAAAGGTATGTAGAAATGTTTGTTATATATTTATAATTGTCCTTTCCCAGTTGCATTATATCGATTTCTATACAAACCAATGGCAGTTTTGAAAGGTGTTTTCTTGAAAATTTACCATCGATGATATATATTTATTTAAGATTAGGATTTGTATTGATGGCCTTTTGAGTTTTACTGAAGAATTTTCTTGAAACAATAAAAGTTTAAATCTCTCATAAAAATGACACAATTATTATTTCAGCTAATAAAATCAAAAGTTTGCAATTAACCCTTTTGCTAGAAATATATAAACAATAGAGGGTATTGTAGATTTAATGTGTTTATATCGATAAGTTTTATGTCTTATTGCTTGCACCCATTTTGTTTTTACTTTTATATTTCAATTTGATAAAATCAATCTAATTCACTGTTTTTATTGTTACATGCTATCTCAAGATGTAAAATTAAATTCCAAAGTATCTGAAAACATTGTCCAAAGAAAAGAGAAAAATACTTTTATGTGTTGCCAGAGAGATGAAAAGCAAGTTGTAATTGTTAGACGTAATATTTACTATACAAGGTGAAACAAATTAATTTTCAGAATGAATCTGTGAAAGCAAAGTTTGTTTACTTGCTCATTATTGGTTGGTGCTACCTTCAAAATACTCCTCTTGTAAAGCTATGCACTTTGTGAAATAATGGCACCATTCCTGGAAACATTCTTAGAAATCATTTACTGGAACCTGTTTCAGTAATGTAATCATGAGTTGCTGGATGTCAAGGACATCAGAAAATCTTTGTCTTTTGGGGCATTTTTCAATTTTGAACAGAGATAAAAGTTCTAGATTTATCAGCTGATGGTCTTAATATGACTATGATAAATATCTTTGATAGATTTTAGGTAAATATGTAATTAGAGTTTAACCTTTTTATAAAGAAATCTTATGAGAATGTATTCTTTTTCAGGTGAACTAGAAGATCATAAGAGTAAATAATCTTTGTCATCATTTGAAAGTAAGGAGCACATTAAACCAACTGTAGGGAAAATATTTCCTACTTACCTGTCTAGAATTATATACTGCCACTAGCCCATAATAATCATATTATATGTTATCACTATCCCATAATAATCATCATATTATAATTCTGTTTGTTCCTTAGTTAACACATATGCTTGACCCTGTAATTGTTTGCCTATGCCCTGCCCACAAATTCTTGATATAGCATAGCAATTAGAAGAAATCTTTAATCCGTTTTTAACTTTCAGAAAGCCTCATTTTCATCTGTATATATATATATATATATATATATATATATATATGCTTCTAGAAATAAATAAAAGGAAGATGTTTGAGTGTCAAATGTCTGCTTCATTGAAATTGTATAGTAATATGAAATATGCCAAACAGAAATGGTTAGTTACACTAAAAGAAATTAGTCAAATCCATGGGTTCTGCTCTACATGATTAAAGAAAATAGATGTTAAAAATCAATTTGAAAAATGCTGAGATATTAAAACTCTTTTTGCACAAAAATGGGGATATAGCCAAGAAGATCAAAATGCTTTCTTGTCGTATGCTGCTTTGCAGAAAAATAAAGTGAAAAATACCTCTCCATTGAATGATGGTGGTAAGTTTATGTAAATGAGCTTTTGTTAACTCATAGTTCAAGTCCCACTGAGTGAAAATGGATTGCATAGAAAATATGTTAATTCATTTCTATGCTCCACAAATAGCAAACCATAAAGAGTTCAACAAACTGCTACAAAAGCATTTGACTTTTCTTGCGTGTGTGCATTGGGATTTAGACCTGGGCACCTTGAGGTGGTGTAGTTAGCAAGCTTGTCTGTTAGAATCATTAAAATTGAGTAGTGAGTTCAATCCTCACTGTGTGTCCCATACTTTTGGCCTTGTGCCACAAATAAGCTGAGCTGAGAAAAATCACCATTGGGATTTAGACCTTGTGAAATTTTATTATACAGTTACCTATTTTATATATATGACTTATAGTGGGAGTCTGTTCTAGTGAAGGGTAGTTGTATATTGTTGCAGGTTAAGGGAATTTGGCCTCGTTGTAGATAGCCCACCATAAGTCATAAAATGATTATAAATCAAGAAAACCAAACTGAGTTGAAAAATAACATTTTATATATACACATATCAATTAAGGTATTTTACAATTAAAGTAATACTTGAAGTATAGGTCCAACAGATGTTAAAATTTTCATGTCAATAAAATGCTGAAAAGAGAATTAATGCTTAGGAGTGTGGGAGTGTTGTAAGTAAGGAATGTCTTTACATTACAGATTCTTTGTTGGATTTTCTCAAGAATCTCTAGATATAGAACAACATGCTATTTTTTATGTTTCTCATTGTGACTAAAACATCAAATTTCATTTCATTGATTTTGTTTATATTATTTTAGATGTGAAAAATTCCCAAGAAATTCTTGTTGACATTGATTCCATCATTAAAGACGACAATACCAATAAAGATAAAGAAACTCATTCAGAAGAGCTTTTCAAAAGTATACAACAGAGTAAGTCATTTCGATTCCTTTTCCTTTTTGTTTTTAAATATTGTTATCTTCAATATTTTTGTAAAATATATTAAGTGGAAAAATAAAACTAGATTTATTTTAATCATGTATTATCACAATATTTAAGTAATAAATCTGTAATGAAAAATTAAGCTTGACTCCACATTTGAAGAAACTGAAGAAGTAATCTAAGTGGATTAAATACCAGGTTTCTGTGAATAAAAAGTGGAAATATGAGAGGCAAGAGTGGGAGTGAATAAAACATAGCTGAGCTGAGAAGACAGCATATTATTGTTGTTATGGTTGTTGACAATTTTTATCTCTGTTTGAGTCAATGGGTTCACCCTATGTACACATCTATTACTGTTTAAAAAAAGAAGAAAAAATTTTAGATAGATTTTTTTTTGCATTCCTGAGCTGCAGGATTTCAGTAATGTATGATGGCACAAGGACAGGTAAGTGAAGTGTTATTCTTCTCTGTTATGAAAGCACAAAATCTTTATATATTGCAAATATACATAATGTTTTATTTTTCCTTTATAGCTTTCAAAGATGTTACTCAATTGATTTATGATCAAGTAAGTCTCAATTGATATATACTTTTTGTTCATTATTTAACCATTATAATAAAATTCATTAAATTGTCTTTTTTAAGTTGTTTGACATCTAGTTTATTAACAGTTAAAGCAATCCACTCTAACAACATGATTTACAATTTATTTGGTGTGTACAAAAGTTTTCAGAAATTTTAATTTATCTTTTTTGTTTAAGATGTTTAATGTTCATTTACGTTCTACTTTGTCAAAAGAAAAGCACTAGGAATTTTTGAATAAAATGAATGTGTCAGTCAATAAGACATTTTTCTTAAAATCATATGTTGCTTTCAGTGTAATCATATTATGCATAGAAGGCTAATCACTGAAAGATTAAGCTGTACAAAAACTGTATGATTGAATATATTTACTAAAATCATTTTCTAAAATACCCCTTTAAAATATTCCTTTTTCCTAATAAATCAGTAAGAGATTATATTGAAAAATATTTGATGTGTAAATAAATGCATTTTTCATCACTAAAATGCATTTATTTACACATCAAATATTTTTCAATATAATGTCTTTCTTTTCCTGTTAATACATTCAATTTGAATATTTATTACATAGATTGAACATTATACAGGGAAAATTTCAGTTCTATGTTAGGCTACAGATTGATTGGTCTGTCCTCATAATAATTATTTAGTTACATGTGACATGAATTGATACATGATAAGTATTGTGTTCACATTTGAGATGCCACATGAAACAATAATAAGTGTTGTGTTGATATGTCAATGAAAGTAAGTAAGCATCACACATTTCTTGTTTTTGTTTTTGTTCTCTTGCCATTCATTCATAATCTGCCACAGATTATGAATGTATGTCATATAGATGTTGGTATTTTTCCCCAGTTTCAACAGCAACAAGTTCAGCAGTTAACAAATGAGAAAGGTTATCCATCTCCTGATAGTGAGAGTTTACCAACAGACAGCCAAAGACAGAGTCTGTCTGGCATAACTTCAGGAAAAAGTACATCTCCAAACAAAATTGCGATGAGAGAACTGATGGATCTCTACAATCAGTTGTAAGATATTTTCTTTTTTCACATGGGAATAAATTAGTTTCATAATTTAGAACATTTTCCCATATCTTCATTATTATGTGAACAAAATTTTCTTGCTGATTTTAAACATTAGCATTAATAAATGTTATTTTTTATCACCATCATAATGATTAGAATAGCAATCTCAGCTTTTTTTCTTTACTGTGTGAAACTGCCCCCCCACCAAGGATATTATCCACATTCATTTGAAAAGGATGCTTTTTTCTTTTTATCAAATATGAAACTAATATAAACCTAACTATAGAAAATAAAACCATAATTTCCTGGATTCAGAAGAACAAAGATTTGTAGCTTAGCAGCATATTCAGATATGACATTATAGAATACTTGATGGAATCAAAATCAGTTTGTAAAACACATTTTTGGTATGAAACATTGGCCTGTCTCTTCCTTAAAAGGAAAGGAAAATGGAAGTTGTTAAAGAAAAGGGAGATAATGCTAAAAGTGATCTTAAAAGCAGTTTACAGTTACCTGAATCATGTCCTTAAATACTCTTGTCAGATCTAAACTTTCATATAAATGTCATGCATGACATCCAACTCATTCAGAGATGTATAAACTATCATCTGTACAGAAACATTCTCACAGATAAATGGTTAAAAACAGTTTCAAACAAATTAATTCTCCCAATCTTAAAGAAGACGATCTTCTATCAGACCCTATAGATTAGCACTACAAAATCACAAATGATGACTTTTCCTAATAATAAGAACCATGTCACTTGACGACAAAAATGAATAACACATGTAGCTAGAAGGGGAAATAATTACTTTAGCATACACATTAGCAGAATTTATGTCGAGAGTGTACCAAATATATGGAAATTAAACCTGTTTAAATTATATGGATTAGAAAATAAACAAAAGACATTTTTGTGGCATTGGTTTAGAAAAGATAATATGCTGGACACTCATTTTGTTGGAAGGAATATCTTGCATAAATTATCTTTATATATATAAACCAAACAGAGTGCATTATATGTTTAACTGAAGAGAGATAATTTTCTTTAACAGGAAAAAGGCAAATCATTATTAATTATAAGCTTACTTTTTTGGTAGTACAATTTTTCTAAAGTATTTTCTTTTAACAAATAATACATTTTAATGAATTGTTTTGAAGCTGTTATTTAAAATAGCAATAGCTATTGGTATCAGTTGGTAACATAATGACTTATATATTCAGTTAGAGAAACTTATTTTTTCTTATTTTTAGGCAATGTCAAATAATTGAAGACACTCAGAAACATGAAGCAGAGCAAAGGTTTGTAAACTTAGAAGCTATACATTTTTCAAATATTAACACTAATTATTTTAATTGAAACATTAATGTTTTATTGATGTACTATTACTGACCATAATTAGGGATCAAGCTGATTTTTTTTTTTTTTTTTTACAAATTTAATCATCATGGGAGATCTGAATACCAAATGGGAAGAAGAAAGATGGAGAAATAGTTGGCATATTCCCATTAGGAACTCTTAGCAAATCTGGAGAAAAATAAGTTCAATAGTGAATGATCTAGTTGCCAACACCTGGTTTCAAAAGCACACAAGATGAATATGGACAGAAGATAAATGTAGAACCTAATCGACTACTCAATAGTCAATAAGAGATTCAGAAATTCAGTTTTATGCTGTATAACATGCCTAAATACCAACTATAGGAGAAACTACCTTTGCGTAATATGTAACTTTTGAGTGAAACTACAGAAATTGCAGAAGGCCAAGAAAAATTTCAATACAACAATGATCTAAATTTGAAGGAGAAGTATGTGGACAGCGTAAAACTCTGAATTAGTTAAGCATCTCACTTCACATAGACTTCTTTAAGAAGAATATGACTTTCATTTCTCTAGGTCAACTTTCAATGTGTTAACTGAATTTGTTTATCAGGCTTTAGATGAATTTGTTTATCAGGCTTTAGATAACAACATCGTGGCTTGGGCTGTGGCTTTAAGTATCTTGAAAGCATTTGACAGGATATGGCATGTTAGCCTTCCCCACAAACTCAAGGGCTATGGTGTCTCTGGCCAAATATTTGATTTAATCCAATCATTCTTAAATTGGGTAATTAAGGTTATGTTTAATGAACATGCTTCTAGATCATTAAACATTAATGTAGGGTTTGCCTAGGACTATCCTTGGTCCTATGATGTTTCTCCTCTTCATCAATGACCTTCCCAATGTCATCAGTTCTAAACTAGATATTTATGCTGATGACGTAACTACTTACTCTTGTTTTAATAGTAAGTCTGATAGGTTCAACAGAATAAAACTGGCAGCTGCTCTCCAAAATGACCTCCAATCAGTTGTTAATTGGAACAAGAATTGGCTTGTAAATTTTAAGATAACATAACAAAACTGATTTTAATTCTGATAAATAGAGAGCGAAGCAGAATTAGATTTGAAATGGAGCAAATACAGTACAGTTTCATTAAAGAAATTGAAACAAGGAATACACTATTTATGCTAAGAATAATATCATAAAGGAGCAGTACAAATGCAAAGGAATGTATGCCTATGTTTATAGATTATGCAAAAACGGTTTGACAAGGGTTTGACAAGAACTGCTAGATAAGCTTGATTTATTTAGGAAAGATATCAGAATAATTCAGTACCAAAACTGAGAGCAAACCATCTGTATGAGGATAGAAAATTAATTCAATAAATATACAGAAATAAAAAGGGGCATAAAACAAGGATGTATCTTCTCGCTAGACTTATTCAGTGAGTCAGTTTCAAGGGAATTAGAAATCCTACAATCTTAACAATATTAAATATACAGTTGACACAATGTTGATAGCAGACATAGAAATTAAACTACAGGTACTCCTACAGAAGATAGTAAAGGAAAGCATGAAGAAAGAACTAAACATCAGTTGTAAGATGTGAATTACAAATTGAAAATACCAAAATAAATCAAGTACAAAAATTGAAAAAATCTAGAAAGTTTTAACAGAAGACAGAAAATGTGGCATCAAAATCTGAAGGAGCATTGGATAGCGAAAGATGCTTTTCAAGAGCTAAACAAATTATTAAAACCAGGAAAATTTCATTAGAAACAAAGAAAGGAATACTGAACTGTTATGTAATATCAGTCTTCTTATGTCTCAGTGAATGCTGGACAATCTCCTGACATATGACGAAGAGACTTGAGTCAACAGAAATGTGGTTCTCTAGGAGGCTGAGAATACCACAAACCAAACATGTGCGTAATGATGAAGTTTTAATGAAAATAGTTAAAAAATGACACATACATAGATTAAGAAAAAAAAATGTAATTGCTAGGGCATATAATGAGGGGTTGGAAAATTTGACACTCACAGGACATATCGAAGGCAATAAGGGTAGAGGAAAGCAGTGTAAGCAGCTTGTATAAATAGTTAGAAGAACATGGATTAACAGATATAGCAAAAAGACAAACTATACAAAGGACAGGAAATTGTGGAGAGCCATGATTGCTCATATCTTGAAGGGATGCATCACATAGAATTAGAATTAATTTAGTTTTTGAACACATAAATCTTGGAATATACATTAATTTTGTTTTCATAGCATTTTAAATTTAAGATTAGTAAAATTCAATTATTACATTTGGCACCGATACAAATTTACAAGAATGTATGTTTTGTTATATGTTTACTTCTGTTTGATTAGCAAAATTATTTCACTGTTTAACAATGTTATATTGTTATATTATTTCATACATAAAAAAAAATAGTTAAGAATTGATGTTATTTCAAACATATTTATTACCACGAAACTTAAAATATATTTCCAAGCCTTTATGAAAAGAAAATAGTAGAATGGTAAACACTAAAATTGTAAATAGTCAAATTTACTTAAAGATACTCTAAGTACAGCATGATGTTTTAGACAAAATTACAAAAATAATAATTTAAAATAAAGATAAATATATCTTGGTTAGCCTATGAACTTTTCAGCCAATTCTCATTACACTAGTTGGTAGACTAAAAGACATACAAGTGAATCATAAGACAACAGATGATTTTTTAGTCTACTAACTAGTGTGTCTGCTTATATGTATATCTTAGTTACACTATGAACTTTTCAGCTGACCCTCATAGATGGAACTAATTCAGTCCTGAAAGTTATGAGCATTGGCTAGAAAATTCATAAGCTGACCAAGATATAAATGTCAGTAGACACACCAGTTAAAAGACTAAAAGATCATCTGTTATATTATGGCTCATTTGCATGTCTTTTAGTCTACCAACTGGTATGTCCACTTACATTTATATCTTTGTCAGACTATGAAATTTCCAGCTGACCTTCATAAATGCAAGGAATTTTAGAAAGTCATAAAATTAGAAAATAAAAATTTGTTGTAACATTCCATAAATCTTTGGCTAGTACCTATAATGTATAATGTTAATTTTGCTTGATTAAACACGTTATCAATTCTTATTTTTTATTTTATCAATTTTTCATACAGGCATAATTCATTGGTTGTGACTGAAATGCAAGATAAAATTACTAACTTACAAGAACAATTGGAATTAGCCAGAAAAATTCAAAATGATTCAGCAAAACAGGTAAAAAATTTAATGTTACAGTTCATCAGTAATCGTTTCTTGACCTGAATTTCAATTTGGTGTTATAACTGATGAGAAATTTTATTCAACATGACATTTCATACAGTTACTTCATTATTGGTCATGGCAATGTCTCCATATTTAAGACTAATATTCGAAATATATATTTTTCACAGGGCGGCTATATATTCAGATCTTTACAACTAATACCCACATTGCCATGTACACAAAGGTGAACCATTCTTATTCCCTTCATATTCTATTCATAAGAAGAAAGTTCCGTTTAGAGAGCTTCTCACCAAGAACACTCAGTTTTTAAAAAAACTCTCAAGAGAGTACTTCTCCGACCACTGCAATCTTAACATCTTCAAATCTTGGGTCAACTGTTATCTTGCATATCTTTATAATTTACAATTCTTATGTCCATAAAACAACCCTCTACTTGAGTGGCTCTTGTGTTTTGTATTGGATAAACAATAGCTTAAAAAATGTGTACCCATAATAATTTATTTACAATATTTAAAATTTATTTAATAAAATTTGCAATTCTGGATCAATATCTAAAGATCAACATTTTTTCTATTTTAACATTTATTCCTTGAGTCATTATTCATTTGCAGTATCCTCCATATAATCATCCGGTGATGTTTACACGTTTGGACTTAGAACGCAATGCCAAAATAATGACACGTGCTGTTGCCTCACAACATATCAGCAATGAAAGATACAAGGTAGAGCCCTTGACAGACTCTTAAAGGCTGGCTTTTCATATTTAATATAGTCCTTTATAAATAGCAATGTATAGAGTGCTGTAACAAGTTGAATGATGCTTAGATGCCTATTATTTAAGTGTTTCTAATAACTTTTCAAGAAAATTTTATTAAGTGAACATCTTTTTAAATATTTGCATTTTCTTCAAAAAGTAAGAATCAAATTCTGACAATGTTGAGGTAATCATGTAAAAAAAAAAACTTTTCTGAAAACGAAACAATTGAATTTTAAATTTCATTTATTAAATAATCTTCATAACAATGCTTATTCTTTTTTTCAAATTTTGTTTTGAATTCTCTTTGTTCATTTACTTTTTTGAAAGAAGTTATTACTTAAGATTTTCTTGAAAAGATCAGTTTTTATCACAAGGGGAGTTAAACAAAAAACAAAATAAGAGTTATGGTTTTTCTTTAAAGTCTAAATAATGTCTAGCAGACTTTAAATTAATATTTTCTGCTTGTTTTTATATTTTTTATTTAATCAGTCTTAACTAATAATAATCTCTTAGTTAATATAAAAAACAATTTGGTAATGTTTAACCTTTGTGCCTGCAAAAAAGCAGTGTACCAACAAAACAGTTATTCCCTTGACACCATTATTATTACACGCACTTATAGCTTCCCCGGCAATGTTTATTGTTTTTAAAAAGCAATGACCAGAATTTCAATAAAAACCAAACATGTGAAAGTAGATTTATACTTATTTTTTATTCTTGACAACTTACAACAAATATGTTAAACATGATTTATTTATTACATTGAATAAAAAACTTGTTTTCACAGTTATTTATAAAGTGATAAATAATAAATATTACATTGTAGTTGGTTTACATATTTTGATAATTTTGTATTTTTTTATAAAAGTTTTTAATAAAAATATTTCTTTTCAAATTTGTTTCTTTATAAAATAATAAATGAAACTTCATAAAAGGTAAAT
This sequence comes from Ascarosepion bandense, assembly GCA_037127315.1. Lineage (NCBI taxonomy): Eukaryota > Metazoa > Mollusca > Cephalopoda > Sepiida > Sepiidae > Ascarosepion > Ascarosepion bandense. Next base: position 3,692,926 of record JBBBDQ010000856.1, read on the forward strand.
AATAAATATTGCATTTTTCACATTTTTATAATCTTGTAAATAAATATTTTTGAGGGAGGCAAAAGTGTATACAGTAATAGCAATGTCAAGGAAATAACCATTCTTTTGATATGCCATTTTTTGTGGGCATGAAAGTTAGACATTGCCAAAATTATATTTCTATAGAATTAAAAACTCATTATAATAGTTCAAAACTTACAAAGGAAACACTAATAAAAGCATACAAAAATAGTGAACTGGATTTATATCCTTCAGTAATTAGTAATTAAAAACTTAATGTTTTTTGTTGTATTGTAGGATATCATCCAGCAAATGGCAGATTATATTTCACTACCTGTGTTACGTTTTCAACAGTTAGTACATCGGTATGTACACCATTGCCGTTTAAAGCAAATCTATGGTAAGACATTGCTATCACCTTTAAAATTGCCTATCTTGTTATTTCTAATATCATTTATTTTTTTTTAATTTTCACTTGAGAAAATTCAATTTATTTATGGACAAAAAAGGATGTATATTGGTGTTTTATAGATTATGCAAATGTGTTTAACAAAGTATATCACAAAGAACTTTTGAAACTGCTCGGTTTTCACTTGAGAAAATTCAATTTATTTATGGACAAAAAAGGATGTATATTGGTGTTTTATAGATTATGCAAATGTGTTTAACAAAGTATATCACAAAGAACTTTTGAAACTGCTCGGTAAGCTTGGTTTATTTGTGAAGGATATTAGAATAATCCTAAATGTATACTGTCAGCAAACTGCTTGCATACATATAGAAATTGAATTCAGTAAATATACAAAAATAGAAATGGGGTGTAAGACAAGTATGTGTCTTCTCACCAGACTTATTCAACTTATACAGTGAGGCCTTTCTGATAGAATTATAAGCCCTATCAGGATTCATTGTTGGTGGCTACAATCTTAACAACATAAGATATGCGTATGAGAGATAGTGTTAATAGCAAACAGAAAAGAAACCTACAAGAACTCTTACAGAAGGTAGTGAAAGAAAACAAGAAGGAAGATTAAAAATAAATTGTAAGAAGATAGAATATACTGTTGTCAACAAAAGAAACATCCCAATATGTGAATTACAAATTTGAGATAACAAAACAAGTATGAAAATTTAAATATATGAAATGTCTGTCTATATTTCTGAGATGAGGTGTTGTAACGATTTACACTATTTACATTGTTTGCACTGTTATCTTCATCTTTATTGTTATATTCACAACATTTCAATCATTGTACACTTCTTCAAGGGATATATGTTCGAATTTGTAACTGACTCTTTATTTAGTCCACAGGGATAGATTGTAATGTGCCATGCCTTTTTTGGACATCGCAGTTTCAGTTTTTTCCCTTTAATAACTCATCTTTCCAAGTTTTTTGTTCATCTCTGCTGTGGCCAGGTGTTGAACTCACAACTATTTGGGTCAAGTCACTTTTTGAATCACTGAACAAATGTTTTTATCCACTGGGTTATGTCTCCTTGGAGAGTGTTTCAACAGAAGACAGAAAGTATGCCACTGAAATCTGAAGTGCACTGGAATAGTGAAAGATGCATCACGAAAACTAGGCAAAGTATTAGAAAGATAGAAAAATTTAATCAGAAAAAACAAAAAGAGTATTGAACTGTTACATATTATCAGTCCTCCTGTATGACAATCTCCTTTCAGCTGACTTGTAGCAAGAAAAATGTGGTTCTACAGGAGGATACTGAGGATACCATGGACCAAACAAGTGAGCAATGACAAAGTTTTAAGGAAAATAGAAAAAAAAGACACACTTAACATCAGAAAAAGATAGTTGAAATTTTTGGGCACATAATGAGGAAAGAGGGCTTGGAAAATTTGATATTCACAAGACAGATTGAAGACAACACATAACTTACCTCGTGAACTTGAGCAAATGAATGGCAGAACAGGGTTTAGGAAAGAAAAAAAAAACAAAATAAAATTTAATTCAATCTACAAATTTTATGGATAAAAAATTGTGGAAATCCGTTATTGCCAATGTCCTGAAGAGGCATGGTACATAGAAGAAGATCTTTCATGCTTCACTGTCTTTCTTGGTTGCTAATATTTGTTTGCATGCAATAAGATTGGATGCAAATCAAACATATGCAAACTTCAAATTGATGTAAAAGTTGACTGAATTTTTATTTCATTTTCATACAATAATATATAAAGTTTTGCTTGGGCAGAGTAACTACTTCCATTTTGACTAATAATATAAGAAAATAATATTTCCTAACATCTCTTTATAATCAGTTTTGATTAAAGCACATTGCATATAATTAATTATGTACAGTTTTGATAGGGGAAAATATTCATATTAGTTTCTTTTTTAGTTGATCTTCATACAGCAATTTAACCTCATATCTAGAATGTATATAAAATCTAGTGTCATGAATGATGAAAAATTTTGATGGAGAGAAAAATAAACGTTTAATTAGATCATGATAGAAAATAATTTGTTGCAAATCCTTTGATTACAGGTTACATCAAACACCAGTCACAGATAAATTATTTACGAGGGGGTGCCAACATAAAAGAAACATATCAGCTACAAAAAGTTGTCAATGTTCATAATCAGGTAAACTTAGCCTTTTCCTGAAAGTTTCATTTGGTGATGCAATATATGTTGGTTTCAAGCTTTTTTATAATTTTATATTTTCAGTAAATGAAGTTGAAAGTTTCAAGCAGGATTTGAGGGATCGAATGCCCAAAAATCAGAGCTCAGGGGTTAATGTGATTAAAGTTCTTAACATTAGAGACAGACAGACAGACAGTGTGGGCATAGGAATCAACATTGCATGGTGACTGGCAGTTTTATACCTCATTGTGACTCAGTCTTAGTCAAGATCATATTGAAACATGAAACTGACAACCATCAGTGTTGATTCCTATGACCACATAGTCTTAGTCTAAATCTATAAATACCTTTAATTAGAGCATGTTTAGAAGACATAGCTAGTGCCAAATAGTGGGCATTCTTTAGTCTAAGTCCCTGGGCTAATTTGTGGTCTATGTAGCTACCAGAACTGACAAAATCAATTAATGCTGAGGCATGGTAGTTATTTATTACAGTAAGAATGGTAGAAGATGGTAAACAGTGTGGAACTGCAGTCAGGACTGCACATAAGTCTTAATGATAAACATCAGCAGTAATATTCTGTTTCTGTTTAGAGCTGCACACCTTTGTCCAGTGTCTAGTTTTTTCACAGGAACCAATTCAGTGACATTCACTGTTTTGAGTTAGACATTTAGAATGATGCAGCTTACCACTACAAGCCAACGTTGCAGCAGCAGCATTTACAGAAGTAGAGTTTACTTGCAAAACATTACTGTCATCGGGATGGAGAATGTTTTTTCCTGTGTGCATAGCAGCACTTACTTGAGTGGTTGCCTTTACGCAGTGTTCAGAATTGTATTGGGCACACATAAGCACTGTAACAGTATCAAAAGTGTTCCAATTTTAATATAATTGTTATAGATGAATAAATTGTAATGAATAACTAACAGAAGAATTACCACATGAATACAACTTTATTCAACTCAAACAGAAAATATATTCGCACTTTTGCACATTTTCATTTCACAGTAAATGGTCTGCCATTTTGATGTAAGAGTTCTATTATGGAGAGATAATTATATGAAATACATATAACACATTATATAAATAGTTACATTAAATTGGTATAAATATTATATAGTGTGAAATAACAAAAACAGCAATTGTAATAGTAATTCTTAATTACTTTATTTTCGTACTGAGATACAAATACAGAAATATATTTGGTCCTTGCCACACAGTTGTTTATATAACACTGGAAAAAGTAATTTTTATCTGCCTGTGAAAGTTCCCCATTATCTAAGGAAACCTTCCATTTCTACTTTACCCCTCCCTCCTTTGACCACTGGACAGATTGATGTGGTCAGTTGAAGGTTTTGCCCCAGGATATGTGTGCAGTTGTCTTCACATTTTTGGGGATAGAGTTTGAGGTTATTGCGTTGTTTTATGTTAGTGTTGACTTGGGGCTCATGTTCCCCAATAATGGTGTTCTCCAATATTATTTTGTACTAGGTCTACTGAATCAGTGGTGGCATAAATTTCCATTTCTTCTGGTTCATTACTCATGGTATTTGGTTTATATTGTATGTTGAGTGATAAGGGATAATACGTGTTGATCACTATAGAGAATTCACCGAATTACTGCAGATGGACCCCAGTATCTGCAGGAATATCACACAGTTCTGTCCTAGACGTGTTTAGTCTATTTTTTTGTTGCTATCTTGAACTGGTTGTAAATAGGGGTGCCATAAGGTTGAGGCAATCACTGTCTGGGTTGAATGATGTGAGATGCCAATAATGAGGTTGATCTTATGGAGGAAGCAACAGTTGCAGAGAGTTAGCCGATTGCTTCCATCCCCATGCACATGGTCCTGCTGGTTACTGAGTACCTCCACGATCCTCCCTGTTTTTGTCTACCAACAAAGATAAGGGCCATCTTTATTCTAAATCTGAATAAAATTACTAATTTGTAATTCCTGAAGTGGGCAACAATGTTTATTGTGAAAGGGCTCATTTTGTATGTGCCTTTAAGCCATTGCTGTCTCTCTCAGTTCACCAATTTCTCTCCACTGTTTATGTTTCTGGTATTTGAGGTAGTCTTTGATAACATGACTGTATAACATCACAGTAGGAGATATGCTAAGATCCTGGACAAAGCATAGGCTGCCTGATCATGACACAGCTGACTACAGCTGTTTTTGTTGTCTGCGAGTATATGCTTAGCTGTTTTGATAGTCAGTACTGCCTGGCTATTGCTTTGTGTGTAGTATCAAGCTGATGTACATTTCCGTATTCCCCAATTCTTATAGACTGAATCATATTCTTGGGAATCAAAAGGTGGTCTCCTACCAGAAGAAAGTTCTTCAAATGCACCATATGTGCAGAACCAAGTTCTCAGGTTGTTGCATACTGCGCTGACATTCCCAGATGACATTACGGCTTCTTCCACTCAACCTGTGTACTGTTTTGCATATATAATTTCTACTGTGTAGATCAAAAAAGTCAATCATGATTTGTTGGAATGGGAATGGCGGCATCAAGGGTTCTTTAGGCTGTGATGGGGGAGCCAATAGAGTTACATACTTTGGGTTCTGATCTGCCAGATACTAGCATCCAAAATAGGCAATGCATTTGCTATCATGCCATTTACACTCTGATGTGCAGAATGTAGGGTTTTAAGTACTTCTGCACAAAATTGTTGAGGTATAAGAATTTTATTCTCTTTGATCAATACTCCTTTCACACTGTACAATTCTTCATGCATAGGTCAAAACAGAGAGATCAGCGACAGGAGGTTATGGCATGATTTGGGGAAACTAGCTTGTATATATTCCACCAAATTCTGACATTCTTCATCAATGGCTGCTGTGGCAATGATTCTATCCCATGTGATAGCCCTCAATCTGGGGTCATGCTCGAATGTGAACATGAATGCAGTCTTGATTGCAATGTCAATTGGTTCAACTGCAGGTTCTTTATGTTCTTCAGGGCTCAATCTGAGAAACTTTTATGAGTGCTTGGTAGTCAACAGTCACTAGCAAATCTGAGTATCCCAATATATACATTTGACATGATTCTAGTCCATAGACAAGAGCCAGGGTGAAGTCTCAATCAAGGTCTTGTTTTACTCTCTTCTCTTAATGGTGGGAGACAGGGATCAGTGTGTGGACTGCTGATGGTATCACATCAGGGACAAAGGTAATGTGCAATGGCTTTTCTGTCATGGTCTGTAAGGGTTGGTGTGGGTATGTATTAAATGTGCTGGACTTGAATTGGTCACGTATCCATCGTTCCAGTAGGTTCCTGTTAGTTTCTCTTGGAAGGAACAGGATGGTACTAGGCATTGCTAGAATGGGTTTTCTGTGTGGGCATGTGCACAGGGCATTTTCCTTTACCCCTTCAATCAGTTGAACTGTGATGTCTGGGCTGGGAAATCATGTGGCAAGAGATGTAGGTCATTCAGAGCAGATTCTGATAAGTAAAAAGCAGACATTTTTTTTACACTTACACTTACACCCCCTGTTGTGTCTTTCTTGAGCCAATTTTTATATGCATGAACAACATGCCTTTTATATGATGTTGATTGTCTGTGATGCCAGATATTCGATGACTAGTTGGTACAAGGTACTTGCCTGATTACCTGAGTAATTTTAATATCTCTGGACCACTTGAACAAGTTTCAGCCCCATTTCATCTGTATTAGTAAATGTGAGGATGTGGTAACTACCATGGCTAATTAGACCAGTCTGGGTGCCTCCAAATGAAGCGTATGTTTAATGCAGTATAGTCCCTTCTATTGTTAGTGATGGTGGTGGATCTAGGACACCACTTTCAAATCACTTTGCATTTTACACAAGATGAGGCACTGCACTGGGTGGTATCAAATGGGCTTTATGGCTTCATTTTGATCTGCCAGCATAGTGGATAACATGAGTAGGGGGAACTTTCAGACTAGTGTTTGAGAACGGGAATAAATCATGCTTTGTCCTGCACCTTGTTGTTCTGTTTGTTGTTCCAATTTCAAGTTTAGTAGATTTCTGACATACTCTTTTTACGTGACACTTAATCCCATAATTGTGACATACCAGTTTATATGATGAACAATCTCTCTTGCTAATTGATCTACCTATATGAACTGTCTTCCTGCAACCCACACTTGGGGTTGTTGAAATGCATGGTGCTCATGGCCAGATATCTGTAGGTAGGATGAGGTTGACTTGCTAACATCATTAAGTAACCATGTAGCTGGCTCATCATTCATTTCAAAGCTGATGAGTCAATCAAACTTTTGTTTGAGCATGGTGAGGTTGGCAGCCTCAGCCAAAACTGAATTCTGGTGCTCCTTGTTGGCAAATCCCACAACCATCTGCCCAGCTATTATGTTGCACGAGTGACGCACAGACTGTAGCCTTCCCATGTTGGGACAATCAACTGTGAACAAGCAAAATTTGGCTTGAGCTCATAACATTACTAAAAAATGAGTGATTAACTCACCTTCCACCTGACATATAGAATGAAAGATCTGCTGGTGAACTTCCTTATGCAAGCCCTTTATCACAATAAATCAGATGTGTTACAAACGCCTTTCCTCCATAGCCAAATTTAATGTTTCATTCCTATAAGGTTGAAAAGAAGCCTGTTGACTTCAGGTGAGCATGTCATTCTCAATATGATGTGTATTTTGATTGTGTTGGTAAATTTACACATCTCCTTATACCAAGTTCAAGTGTCAAGGAACAATGCCCTGTCATTGTCCGTTGCACTGAGTTCAATAACTGGATGGTCTGTTTTTTTTTTGTATTGGATGTTTGTGTTGCATTAGGGCTTTTGTCTCTTCAAAGTATGATAATTTCTCTTTGTAGCACGAACATTTGTTGCATGAGTTGAACAATAAAATCAAGGGTTCCAATTAGTGCAGATGCCATGTCTTATTTTTTTAAGAGAGTTCCATGTATTTACCATATTCTGTTTGTAGCACCATGTAAAATAAGCACAATGACAATGGTAGTCATAATTCACAATTACTTCCTTCTCATACCAATAAAATACAAATACAAAAATACACCTGACTTCTTGACACTCATCTGTTTATATTTCACTGGACAAGGTAACTTAATCTGTCTGTGGAAGTTCCCCATTATCTAATGAGACCTTCCATTTCTACTCTACATATAGATATAAAAATTATATTAGTGTCAACATTATATTGGTATAAACATTATAGAGATATCAACATCATATTGGTATAAACATATATCAACATTATATTGGTATAAATATCTTATTGGTATCAACATTATATAGATATAAATAGCTACGATCATATTGAGTTGAAACACAAGTTCCCACATGGTCATTGAAATTAGGCAACGTCAAGCCTGATTAGTATCTAGATGGGTGACCTCTTGGAAAGCTTGGATGTGCGAGTAATGTAATGAATAATGACTCAGAATTGTTAATGGGGGAGCCAAGTTTCAATTCCAATCAGGTTCATTATGTTCTTGTATGTTCAAATACACTTGGGAAAGTTATGAATCTACCCTTTTTTCAACTCAGCTATTGGTTAATTGATAAAACGCGAATCCCTAAATCATTATTTCAAAAAATAAAATAAAATTGCATGAAAAAAATTTTAATATTTTGTCGCAATTTTATTTAATTTTTTGGCATTTAATAACACATTGAAGTGTTGATATGCTACTAAACAACAACAACCATATAGATATAAACATCATAGCGATGTTAACATTATATTTGTATAAATATTATATAGATATCAACATTATTTTCATATAAACATAATATAGATGTAAACATTCATAATATAATTATTTATTATCTGTATAACTGACTTCCTTTTAACCTGATATGCAATTAAATAAATACTGGTGTTATTCAGTTCTTACTAGATAAAATAGCTGAACAATATTTCTAAATTATGATTAATCTAAATTTATTATCTGAATTATTTCTTTGATTTTAAACAAGGAAAATGCAATTTTAAGTTTAATTGCTGTAATATTCCCCACCACCCCACCCACAATATTTTCAATTTAATTTTTGTTCTCTGAAATATTTCTTCTCTTCAGTATGTGAACCACTGGTGTGAGCAGGCTACTGTCATGAGTATGGAACGTCAATCACAGGCCAGTGCATTGACTGAAACACTTGAGGACTTAGAAGCTGAGTCAGGCCTTTTTTTAATCAAGCCAATTTATACAAATCGTATGAAGTACGTTCAGCAAAATATTTAGACAAAAATTATTCTATATTTCTTCTTTAGACAAATTCAGTTTTTTTTTATGAACTATATACAGGGTGCAATGGATAAATTGTCTAAATTATGCAAAAATGAAAATAACACTGACATTTCATTTTAAAAATATATTTACCAAAATTACACAAAAATATCTTGAAATACTGAGTAAATTTATTCAATAAGATCATCTGCCTCCAGATGATTTAGGAGACTCCTGAAATTCTTCAGGACTGTCTCTTTGATTAAGTTGGTGAATACTGTCATAATGTTTGCCTTCAGTTCATCTTTGGTGTTAGAAGAAGTTTTGTTGGTTTCTCTCTCAACTGTGCCCCACACATAATCAAGGAGGTTGCAGTTTGGAGAGTTAGGTCAGATAAGGGGTGATAGAATCACAGAAATTATCTGACAGACATGACTGAGTTTTCCTACTTGTGTGGCATAGTGCAGAGTTCTATTGCCAGACATAGAGTCTTCCATCAGCTACCCTTTTTACTACCTGTACAAAGAACTTGATATCGACTTCTGTGCTGTCACAAGTGATCACTCCAAACACTATGATGTTAACTAGATATATCATCCAACTTTTTCTGAATCCTCTTCGTTGTCCTTAAATTGACACCTAAACACTTTGAAACATTTGTATTGGAGCTTCTGGTGTGAATGCCAAACAGTAGAGCAAACTGCTTACAAATTTCTGGTAGAGTGAATTGTGTCATGCTGCTCTTTTCTCACAGATGGTACCTAACTGACCTTACATTTCTGTGCAGTTGACAAAACCAAAAACAAACAATACTCATATATGAAATTAAAAATGGTGACACACATTGCACCCTCTGTGTGTGTGTGTGTGTGTGTGTGTGTGTGTGTGTGTGTGTATATATATATATATTATAAATTTTATTTTAGAACATGTACATTATTTTTTAATATATGTCCTCGACAATCATATGTTTGTTTCAACGTTCAACATTCTTATTATAAAAGACTAAAAATGCTACAGAAAAATCGATCTAATAAACCCTTAAAGTAAGGTCTAATACCCACAACAACATCTAAATAAATAAAATGTAAAATTAAAAGAAATAAGCAGGCTCCCAAACTATAATCTAGGAATAATTAAAAATTAAAGGAAAACAAATTAATCCCCTAAATTCAAAATCAAGATTAAAATATACAAATTTAGATAAATTATAAAAAACTGATAAAATACAAATTTACATTTGCCCTCTAAAAAATACAAATTTTGATTTTTTATAAATAACCTCGCCTAAATACAAAACTTAAATAGATCAAATTACAAAAGTCTACAACAAAGTTTAATATTCCTAAAGAAAAAAATAGCTTCCAAATTAAAAAAGAATAAAAAAAATAGCTCCCAAATTAAAAAAGAGTCAAGAAAATTAGAATTAGAATGAAAAAATCGATCCTCTAAATTCAATATTAAGATTAAATATACAAATTTAGAAACGTTATAAAAGCTGGCAAAATAGAAATTTGCATTTACTTCCGAAAAAATGCAAGTTTAGACTTTTTAGAAACAACTTTGCCTAAATACAATAATACCTGAATAAACACCCCGATCCCGCTAAAATAAAAAAATAAAAAAATATAAAATCAAAAATAAAATACAAAATAAAAAAAAGAAAAATTAAAAAGAAAAAACACCCCACCCCTATCACATCTATCTAAGGAACCCTAAGAAAAACAGCTTTGCCACTAAATGGAAGAGAATAAATAAAATTTATCTGGTAACAACAGGCACAAATAAATCAAACACTAGCTAAGCAAGATGCCTAAAAATTCTTAAGGTCAACAAACAAGATAAGTTCCCAATCACACATACAAAAAACCCCACGCAAACACACAAAACTGACCAAGTAATCAAACCCCTCCACACTCCAATCTCTGCGAAATTCTAACCAAAAGATATACCCTACCGATAAAAACGTACACTCCAACAGTTAGTACCATTAATCAACAATTTAGCACTTACACACCAAGCTCTTCAAAACTCTAACAGACAACACAAAACACATTCCCTTCATTATCAATAACCCCAACCAACCTCCCACAACAACAATGAGCCAAATATAGGGAGCAGAAGAATTCAGTTTTGCTTTTACCTCCCGAAGAAACGTTGGGCACCCAATGTTGAAACAAACATACGATTGTTGAGGACATATAATATTAAAAAATAATGTACATGTTCTAAAACATAATTTATAATAAATATTCAAAGCTCTATACATCATATATCGAGCACTGTTTTAAATTAATGTTTTGGACGGAAAAATTCTTTCTTCGTTCTGTACCCACTTGGATATATATATATATATATATATATATATATATTTGTTTTTGTCTATCTATAAGAATGTTCGAATATAATATAGAAATTTACAATGTTGTATTTGGTGTATTATGGATAAGACATCAAGTATTAAAAGCTGAAGCAAATTATTAAATATTTCACATTTATATCATATTTTACCATACCATATTTTAAGAAGTTTAGAATTACACTGAAACAAAAACGTACTTGTAAAATTTGTGTGTAAATAAATACTAATTTTTTCAAATTTAAAGTTCTTAAAAATTTGAAAGTTACTGAATTCATTCATTCTAATCTAGGAACATATGATGGAATAATTGCTCATATTTTTTCAATTTAATGTTTATATTATTATTATTATACACTGAGCTTTTGGAACCAGTGCCTTTATCTTGATTGTTATAGTCACAAGGTTTCAGACATTTTACCCTGTGGTCTTTGGCTGTCATTTGTATTCATTTGTCTAGGAATTTCAGACTATACCCTTTTATTCAATCCATATGTGTTGACTGTTCTCATTTTGCTGTCAATTTCTAGGGATTATTCCTTCTTTTAACTAAATTCATCCTTATGATTTGGTTTAAATTTTTTTTTACTGAACCAGAATACACAATTTTCACTGTTTACCCCTAGGATTGAACTCCAGATGTGCAACAAATACTCTTTAACCACTAACATAAAACAGTTAGGCACTAGAAAGAACAGAAATTAGCTTTATGTCTTCAAAATAATTCTACCACATTAATGTCTGTGATTTCTCAAGGGAACAAAAATTATTGACAATGGTCAAATGCATCTAGTTACTTGGTGATCAAGAGTTCAATTCACTGGTCAGATGATGGAAATTATAGTCTGGTTCAGTGAGAGAAAAAAAGCAAAAATGCCATCAGCTGATGAAAAATGACATATGAGATATTATCCTCTAGAATAAGTACCTCCTCTCATTTTCAATAACTAACTTTTAAACTGAATTTTTAAAAATAAAAAAGTTTTCTTGAAACTATTATTTTAGTTTTAACTAAATAATTAAATTTACTATTTCCAGTAAGCAAACTACTCTCGTATAATTCAAACAGAAATTATATTGATTGGAATCTAAAATTTAAAAAAAAATTTTAATCTTTCAATTTTTTGGCCATTTTTGAGTGATTGGCACATTTGTAAACAAAAGATAATTCTCGATTTTAAAAATCTTGCAAAAATAACATATACATCTGTGACATTATTTTTGGAAAATTAGTAAATTCAATGTTAAATTAATCTGATTTACACAACTATTATTTATTTATAGCATGAAATTTAGAATGAAACTATTTCTTAAACACTTGAACTTTCTACCCTTTCCACTGTATTTGAAATATGTTGACAGCTTGCAAAATTTGAGATAAGTATACACTTATCTCAAGTGACATAAGTGATATAAATGCACAATTTTTTTCTTGTATGGTGAAGAAACCCTGAAACACATGACTTTTTTAATGTACACATAGAAATTACCATACAAAAAAAACTTCAAATACACCAAAAAAATTTTTTAATTGTTTTAAAAATATGAAGGCTCAACAATTTGTATTAAACTTTTCAATTTTCAATTTGTAAATAAAATCTTCACTTAATAAGTTAATAAACTGACAACAACAAATCTTTGAAAAAATTTTAAAATATATTTGAAACTTTATAAATTATTATAATTAAAAAAAATGAAAGTAATTCTTTCAAAATTTCATTATTAATCAAAACAATTTTTTTCTTCAGACTATAATGTTCTTAATACATATTTATTAAAACAATTAAAAGCTTATCAAAATGAATAATGTCATAGTTTTATTGCATTTTTTATTTTACTATTGGGAGCTGATTTTCAGAAATGAAGGAAAATTTTTTCAAAAATTAATAGATAATTTACATTCCTCAATGAGTTCTGTGTTCAACTAATAAAACCAGTTTTCCCAAGAAAATTTAATTTCTTAAAATTTCATGAATTTACATGAAGGTGGGGTAACAGATGTAAAAGAAAACATTTTTACCAAGATTTTTAAAAAATGATAATTTAAAAAATAATTCAGTTCACTTGTGAATAAATCCAGAAAGCTTCATTAAAATCTCACAATTATTTGATTTTTGCAAGAATTTTCAAATTAATGTGTTTGTCACCGGTAAAAAACTGAGTTATGTAATATTACATTTTCCATTGTAAACTCTTGTAATGATTTGTTTACCTGCTAACTAAAATCAAAACAAGATTTTTATCAAAACTTCAAACATGTTAGAAAGAATTAAAAAAGTTTTTAAAATAATTAAAAAATACTTTGATCTTTTCTCTTAATAATAACATAAACATTTTGATAGAAAAAGTTTATTTTTTATTAAGTTTGGGGCCTTTTTATTCATACTATGCTGTTTTTTCAGCGATTTAGTGGAGGTACCTACTTTAGAATAAAGAATGAAATATGAACAATCCCCCCTCCACATTACCACACACCTCCTTGGTTCAGAGATGCTGAATATTGACAGACATTTGATAAAAGCTGGATTGTACAATAACTGAAACATTGTGACAGTAACAATCATGATGAGTTTAAATAAATCCATATATCATAATGATAATACTTCATCTCAAAATTCCAGACATAAATTTGTTTACATTTTCCTGTATTCTTGTTTTAAGTAATTTTATGATTTTATTTTTCTAAAGACTTGCTAGCAGAGAGAAGAAAGTGCAGAAAAAAAGGAATACCTGTAATAAAATTCCAAGCAATCCTTCACACCCTAAGCAAACTTCAATTGTTAATTCTGCAGATACTTTATTGGACCAAAATTCCAAAAATAGTATTGCCTTGGTAAGTTGTTGACATTTGGATAAATTTTTGTTATATACTTTTATCACATCAGGAATTTTTATATTTTATTTTTGTTGATCATTTTTAAAAGACTAAAAATGAGGCACAAGTTTAAATAATGAAACTGTAACAATCTCTAAGTAATGACATTTCGTCACAGCTAAAAATAGAAATGACCCTTTGTAAAGGAACGTTGGGCCAGCATTAAACATGGACAAATATACGTTCAACTGGTTCAACAGACATTCTTTTATATTATATTTTGAGGAATTAGTTGATGAAGGAAAACAATATTGTTAAAATAACAATATAAATTGTATTAACAAAAATATAAAATGCTGATGATTAAGAATAAACCAATTATGAGAAGAGATTAAGCAATGTAAGAAAAGATTAAACTGTTGCATTAGAAAATTCAGATGTGTGAGTCCAGATAAAAAATGTACAAAATAAAATAAAGAGTTGTCTCACTTAGACTGCAAGATTTCAACTGAAAAGAAATTGTTTTAAAAAGATAATTTCTTGTTAAGTGTTCAAAGTGTAATTGAATTATTTGTTGAGGGAATGTCTTAGATCAGGGGTTTTCAAACTGTGGTCCGTGGACCACAGGGTGTCCGCAAGGATAAGATAGGGTGTCCATGGATTGACTCATCACGTGAAATTCAAAGTATAAATTTTCAATATCTGGATATTTATTTTTACTTATTAATGTTATTAAAGGAAAATTTAAATTTATCAATTTAAAGTAAGCTTAAAACCAGTTTTTACTAAGTTAATGCAAAACTATAAGCTATTTTTAGTAAAAATTTATCTATAAATTTCATAAGCATTTATAGTGGGTCCGTAGACTAAAACTTGAAATATAAAGGGGTCCGTAAGTCAAAAAGTTTGAAAACTCCTGTCTTAGATGATTAGAAGTTTGTAAGAAAATATTCTATGCGAAGACAGTTGTGTTAACAAATGTAGTGTGTGTGTTCAAAGAGTTAGTCATTTCAGCTAAGCAATTTCATAGTATGAGCGAGTGAGCACATTCAAATTGGTGAAGCTTTGACTGTGGCAATTGAAAACTTACTGATTGAAAAGATGAAATTCAGAGTTTATATATGTATCAAAATGGCTCAACTTTATTGTGACGGAAAACTTTGTGTCTCGTGTTGAAATATTTTTGGAGAGAATTGACCAATCAAAATGCGAGCTTTTGTAAAAATCAAGGAAGCTAGTTGAATCCTCTTTTCTACCAAAAGTGCATGAAATTTGATTTGTGAAAATCAAGCAATTGGTAAATTGTCACTTAGGCTGCGATTTTTAAATTGTCCTATAGAAACATTATAGTATTTATTATCCAATGAAATCTAAAGTTTTTTCAAAAGGACTTAATGCAAATTTCAGTATGAGGGATACTGCACACCTTCCTATATATATCAGCCTGAGTACATATATTTGATAGGTAAAACATTACTTGAGAATTTATTTTATTCATTAGTGTTCTATCATATAAGAAGAGAAACCCCATCGTCGAAATGTGGCCTCCCTTTGTCTGTTCTATAAATACTTTCATGGCTTCTGCTCAGACGAACTTAAGTCACTGATGCCTCCTCAACAGGTGTTTACTCGTGCAACCAGACTGGCAACTGGGTCCCACCCATTCACAGTCAGGTTAGCCAAATGCAGACGACAATTCTACTCCTGCAGCTTCTTCTCTCGCACTTCCCGCCTGTGGAACTTGCTCCCGTATTCTTGCTTTCCTGATGGCTACAACCTCCAGAAATTTAAATGCAAAGTCAATACTCATCTACTAACCACTGGACTCTATCTCTCTCCCCACCCCCGTATAACCTTCCCTTTCTCTCCACCTATGTATCTGTCATCGCACCTGCTTTCTTAGCTTTCTATTGTTCCTTTCTAACTAGTTTGTACTTCTCACTCTTTTCTAATTTATCTTTTTACATTTATGTAGCCCCCTGCACATCAGTGGCGTTTCCGCCTTGCTCGGGGTGAAATGATTAAAATAAAAAAACAAAATATCTTATAATTTTTCTAAAACATATACTATAGGAACATATTATACCTATGGTGTAGTTTAAATGAAATAATATTTCAGTTAATAACTTAGAGGCAAAGATAAAGCAGGTATTTACATGCAGACGACTGTCCTTGTCTTTGTTGTTGTCATGTTTTGCTCTCTGGGAATTTTGATCTGAACTATTGATTTAATTTATGGAAGTTGATTCTTCTCAATTAAATGCTCATACTTTTTTTTAATCATTTCACCCCAAGCAAGGCAATAAAACCACTAAAATGAAAGGGATTACTGAGTGTTAAAGAATATGAGAAAAAATCACTACTAAGGAGAGGTAGCAATAAAAGAATGAAAATTTAGAAGACAGTAGATCACAATTGATATTGCATTTAAATTTTTAAAGATCAAAGCTAACTGGAAGCAAGAAACTGGAAGACAGTGCTGCAGACAAGAAGCTTGAGAGAAGAAACTGTTAGCATAGAATTTATGGTTACATCTAGCCATTAAGAAAAGAATCAGCACATATGCTAGGCTATAAGAACCTTCTTCATAGGCTTAGCATAGAAATAAATATGATATGGGACCAGAATAAAATGCAAGAAAGACAAATGACACCAAGGCTTCAACAGAAGCAGCA
The DNA here is from genome assembly GCA_037127315.1 of Ascarosepion bandense. Taxonomy (NCBI): domain Eukaryota; kingdom Metazoa; phylum Mollusca; class Cephalopoda; order Sepiida; family Sepiidae; genus Ascarosepion; species Ascarosepion bandense. The sequence continues at coordinate 3,709,596 of JBBBDQ010000856.1, forward strand.
GCTAATGAAAAGAGAAGCTTCAGTGAGTGCAGTTATGCATGATGAGCAGCAGCAGGCAAGTTAGTTTTAAGTTTAGTTCTCCACTTAGTGAATTTGGTGACATAGTAATTGTGAATTCAATCTCTGGACTGGGTACTGTGTACTTGAACTCAATGGAAACAGGGCAAGAAATAACTAAGCAGTACCAAGTTTGAACTATACATGTCCTTAGTCATGAGCAGTAGAATGAGAACAATTTACCCTCATCGCTAAATAAAGGGTTTAGTTTAAAATTCCCTGTAGGTTACTCAGATTGACAAACACCTGATGGAAGCTGGAAGGCATGATGGCTGAAACATTGTGATGAGAGCAACAAAGATGAGGACAATAGTTTGTCTGTAACTAATGGTATTTCCTCATCCCAGAAATTCAGACAGAAAGAAGGCAGGTAATTATTTATGGAGAAGAAATATTGAACTTTTATTATTTGAGATTTTCAATTATTAAAATTTTCACTTGTATCCATTTTATATATTTTGTATACAACATAATGAAAACATACAAAAATTACCTTGTTTGTTATTGTAATATTCTACTTGGATTACAAATATAAAAATCAATTTTATTCTTCTTAGTTTTCATTTTTTTAATGGCATTAAAATAATTTAAAGACAATTTTATTGCTTTAGATGAAATATTTTTTATTATTTTTAATTTCTGTTTATCTTTCATAAATTCACTTAATGCTTTCACAAAATTTGCATTAGAATTTTCTCAATACAAGTTGAGATCTCAAACACAAGTCATTTCCCAAAAATCCTCTTTTTCCATTATTCTTACAATATTGTTGATCTTTATGTTTTTTGAAAATTCTTTTAATTTCTTGCCAGAATTCTTGCAACTTTCAGCCACAAAGATCCAAAGACAGAAGCAACAACTTTCTTTCTCCTAACTGCAACAAACAACGGTATACATCGACACCCATCTGGGCAGTATGTTGAATATTTTTGTTTCATTCTATCAATAAATTTTGATCAGTTCTAAAGAGAGTGTTAACATTTTTATACAAATTCAGTGATTAGTAGATGTATCTACAGCTAAATGCATATTTATTGGGAACAAAATGTAGCACTAGAAGAAATGACACAAAAGAAAACCTCAAAATAAACAAGTAGAATTCAGAATTTTAAACAAATTAATATGACTATCAATACTCCTTTGCTAAAATATCATTATTGATAGCATAGAAACTTTTGGAGGGTGTTAGTTTTTTAGTCATTTCACTCCAAGTAAGCTAGGAATGTCACTAGTGCACAGGAAGTTACGGGAAGTGAAAGTAAAAAACTTAGTATAGGGAGGATTGAGGAAAGGACAAAAGATGAATGGGATTCAAGAAGACAAAAGATGGCAATTGATGTTGTGTTTAAATTTTTGAAGATTGTACTTATCAGAGAAGCAAGTAAATAGAAGGTTGTAGTTGGCTATTTCAACAGTAAACAGGTGGGACCTAGATGCCAATCTAGTAGCACATTTACATTCATGTAACTGGGGTACCAGGAAAAAAAAGCTCATCAAAGCAGTTGGCAATTTGTAGAAAAAAACAGAGGGAAGTCATGTCAGTAAGAAAGTGACTGAAGTCAAGATGCCAACTCAGGATCAATTACATTACAGTATTCACTTTATTTTTGTAGAGAAAAACAAATTATGTAGAAAGTTACAAAACAGTTTTAGACTTATTAATACTGTTATTATTACTTCTTTGCTTACATATCATATTGATAGCACTTCATCCCATTTCCTATTTTCCTCAAAAACGTCTAAAAAAATATTTTCTTGGTTTCATATTGTAAGTTTAACTCTATGTTAGACTATTTTTACCCTGATGCCACCAGTACTTGTACCTAACCTAAATTCATAACTCCATGTAATATTAAATGTAAATGAAGTTCTCAGACGCTTATACGCTTTCATATATTATAGCTTTTTTTAAAATAAATAATTGTAAGTATTATTTATAATATAGTAGCTTTTTAATTTTTTAAAAATGTTTGTTAAGAAATAAGTAAAACCCAGACAATTTGTTTTTGCTACTGGTTGATTCTTTCCAAATAATTAAGATTATGGAAATTATTTGTTTTCCTCAAAGAATAAGGGGATTAAATGCTTGTCAAATAACACTGAGATGTTGCATCATCATCATTGTCATTTCCAATAGATTTCAGGTAAAATTGGAAAAGATTCCTTTATTTTACTCATGGTTATTTATTGTTCTAAAATCTTGTTTTGTCACAGCCTTCTTAAGGATTGAATTTGGTATAACATCTTTGTCATTTTATACATGGCATTTAACTTTTTGGTGACATACTGTTATGTCCCGGGAAGGAATAACAGGGAAAAGAATAGTGTAAGAATAATACTTAACACTGAAGATAGATTAGAAGAGATTTATTATACAACAGTACAATAAACCAATAGATGTACAAGAACAATCAACGTATAATAACAGGAACAATGATCAAGTAGAAAATGTCTCCGCCTATGACGTATGCGTCCGTCTAGTGACGTATGCTGACGTATAGTGACATATGCTTCCGTCTAGTGATGTACGCCCCTAGTCACAGTCTTTTATAGACTAGACCATATCCATTACGGGGTAGGATAGGATGTTCCTCTACGACACTTCCCCCCCGAGCTAAATTCTTTGTGGAATTTTGCTCAATATTTTTTTCTTTTGGGATCTGGGCATAGGTGTTTTGTTTTCTTTCTTTTTCTCTTACTTCTTCTCCGTGTGTCCTCACTTTCAGGAAAATCATTAGTTACCTCCGTTACGTGTTCCATAGCTAATGCCTCGCAATAACTCTTAAACTCAGATCCTGTGAACATGGTACCGTTATCATTTACGATTGTTTTCGGTACTCCCAGCCGGCTAAAATCTTCATTTAAAGCCTTTATCGTATTTGCCGCTGTTGGTCGCTTGAATTTATATACTTCAGGCCATTTGGAAAAACTATCCACCATGATTAGATAATATTCTCTTGTTATTGGTCCTGCATAGTCCACATGTATTCGTGACCATGGCACATTCGTTTTAAGCCACGGCTGTGTTTTTATGGGTGGTGATTTAGCTGCTAGCTGACAGCTTTTACACTGTTCCACCAATTCTTCGATATCTTGGTCCATTCTAGGCCAGTACACATAACTCCTCATTAAGGACTTCATTCGTGATATGCCTGGATGACCCAGATGAAATTTTTAAAAAATCCTTTTTCTTAACACCCTTGGTATTACCACTCTCTGAGCATACATCAGTGTCTTGTTACAAATTGAAAATGGTGAAACTTTTCTTCCTTTATTTTATTTCCTTTCACTTGCTTAATCATTTTAGCAATATAATCACCCTTTTTCGCCATTTTTTCAATTTCTTCTGGCATTACTGGTTATACGCTAATGGTGTTTACTAGTACATCCTTTAGTTCCTTTTCTTCTTTCAGCGCCGCTATCACCGTTTCTTCTAGCAACTCGGGCTTTTTTGGAATCAGTCTTGACAGACAATCCGCATGTGCAATTTCTTTAGATGGAATAAATTTCATTTTGTAATTGTAATTTAACAAAATTACAGACCATCTTTGTAGCCTGTTCTCTGAATGAGTCGGTACACCTTTTTTCAACCCAAATATTGATAATAACGGTTTATGGTCAGTTTGCAGCACAAGCACTCGTCCATAAATAAATCTGTGGAATTTTTTTACCGCATAAATTATAGCTAGTGCTTCCTTTTCTATCTGGCTATAATTTTTTTCTGCTGGAAGCATGAGCGATAAGTTTCGTTGCGCCATCCTCGAATTTGTGTAACAATACGGCTCCAATGCCATATTCACTTGCATTCGTTGCTATAATTAGCTCTTTCTTTGGATCAAAATGCATCAACACCAAATTTGACAAGCACTTTTTGATTTTTTCAAAAGCTTCGTCGCATTCTTTCGTCCAACACCACTTTTTATTTTTTTCCAATAATTTATTTAAGGGTGCTCTTAGGTTGTGCATATTAGGAATGTAGATGTTATAATAATTCGCAAACCCCAAAAATGACTGTAGCTTAGTTACATTATCTGGAATAAGCATATTTTTAATTGCTTCAGTTCTGTTTTCTACCTTTGTGATTGATAATTTGACCTAAATACTCAATCTTGTTCAAGCAAAACTCGCATTTTTCAGGTCCTACTTTGAACCCATAATTCCTAATTCGCTTAAACACTTTGCAGACATGCATTTTATGCTCATCTATACTTTCGTTTTTAATCAAAATGTCATCTAGGTACACCACTGCATAGTCAAGACCCGATAACATAGTATCCATGATTTGTTGGAATGTACTAGGTGCTATCTTCAAACCAAATGGTAGACGTTTCAATCTGAATAATCCTCTATGTGTGTTTATTGTCAAATACTTTGAACATTCTTCCTCGACCTTAACTTGTAGATATGCTTCTGACAGATCTATCTTTGAAAAGATCTTTCCTCCATTTAACTTTGAAAATATCTCCTCTGGTGTGGGGAGTGGATATTTGTGATCTTTTAAGCGTTCATTTACTCCGGTCAAAAAATCTGCGCACACTCTTATTTTGTTATTTTTCTTCTTTACATAGACCGTAGGCGATGCCACAGTCTGAATAATCCACTTTTTCAATAACTTCATTTTTCTCCAATCTTTGCAATTCTTTGTCTATCACTTCTAATGATGCAAAGGGAACTTTCCTTTTCGGTTTGAACACTGGTTTAATGTTGTCCTTTATTTCAAAATTTATTTCAGTTTGTGTACAGCAACCCAGTTCCTCCGAAAATACTTCCGTGAACTCGTTTTTTAAGTCTTTTGCAAATTTCTCAGTCTGCTTCGACTTTCCTACATTTGACGCATTTATCCTTCTGCAAAACATATTCATGAGCTTTTCCCATAAATTAAATAACACGATTAAATCTATACCAAATAGATTTGTATTCTTTCCTAAAATCACATAGATTTTAGTCTTGTGTACTATGCCGTCAAATGCTACTTTCACGAAAATTTCACCTTTGAATTTTAATTTATTACCTGAAATGCCTCTTGCAATCTTTTTAGTTTTCTGTAACTCTGGTCAGCCTATTTTTTCCCAGGTATATTCATCTACTGTAGAGATATCATTTCCGGTATCCAGTAAACACAAACATTTCATTCATTTATTTTTATGTCCACGTACTTTCTAGTACCGCAATCCTTTGTGACTTTCTTCATTACCACAGTATTTATCCTTTTGGACTTTCGGTCCCTTTTTTTCCTACACATCACAGCTTTGTGCCCCTTCTTTGTCTATTCAAAGCATATTTTATCTCTAAAATAACATTGACTTGTGATGTGATTAGTTCTGCCACATGCTTCGCAGTATGGTTTTCCCTTTTTGTAGGCCTGTTGCTTAACTTTATGAATTCAAGCAACACTTTTTCTTCAATACAAACATTATCTCTTTTAATGTTTATCAATTTTTGGCATTCTTTCGATACTTTTTGTAACGTTATTTCTGCATTCTGATCCAACATTGTGAGAATCTTAGAACGTACTTTTGGTGCTGTTAACCCTTGTACAAAGATTAAACATTTAAACATGTCTTCTTTGATGCCTTTAATTTTAAATCATTCACATTGTGAGTTAACTTTTCCAGTGTACGTAACAAAGTGTTCATGTTCTTCCTTTACGATATTTAAAAACTTATATCGTGTATAGAACAAACTTTCCCTTTCTCCAAACATTTTCGACAAAATTTCGACCATTTCGTTGAACGAAATGTCTTCAGGTTTCTTCGGTAAAATAAAGTTTGTGTTATTTCATATTCTCCTGAGTTCCTATCTTTTGTAATAGAAGCATTATTTTTTCCTCGTCGATCCATGCTTTGCACTGTCTCGAAAAAATCGTTTCGTATCTTCTATAGTATGAAGGAAAAGTAATTCCTTCTTCAGGACTGTATACAAATTCTGAAACCTGAAACTGAAATACCCTCTGCAGAGAAGACTCTTAGAGCCTTCCTTCAGTTCGCCCTGCTCTAATACCATTTTTTTCAAAACCTCTTGTTGAAGTATCATTTGTTGTTGGAAATCCGTTTGTAGTTTTTGTTGACTTTCCTGTTGTTGCATTAACTGTTGGACCGTTCCTCCCAGCGTCTTTGCGAATTCAGTTAATTGTTTCATATTTTTTTATGTGTACAGCTGACCAATAAGTTATACTCTTTGGCAAGAACAATAAATGTAGTTTTTTTTTATGAGGGGGTAAAAAAAAACTACCTCGTACCTTATTTTTCTTTTCACGTCAACCTTTCAAAATTTTGGTCACCAAACTGATATTTGGTGAGCTTCATGTAAATGCCAAATCTTTTTTACCAATCTGATATTTTGGCGGGCTCCACATAACTGCCAAATCTTCGTCTCCAATCTGTTATTTTGGCGAGCCCCACGTAACTGCCAAATCTTCATCGCCAATCTGTTATATCTCGGGAAGGAATAACAGGGAAAAGAATAGTGTAAGAATAATACTTAACACTGAAGATAGATTAGAAGAGATTTATTATACAACAGTACAATAAACCAATAGATGTACAAGAACAATCAATGTATAATAACAGGAATAACGATCAAGTAGAAAATGTCTCCGCCTATGACGTATGTCCCCTAGTCACAGTCTTTTATAGACTAGATCGTATCCATTATGGGGTAGGATAGGATGTTCCTCTACAACACATACTGATAGTCTTCTTTTAATAATCTTACTAGACTATTTGTTTTGTTGCTTTTTTAATGTCTTCCTGGCCTGAGATACAAACAATTGACAGTGGATTGCTTTACATAAAGATCAGATTCCCTAGAACTGAATGCAAACCAGGGATTTTCTTTTTATGAGTATTTGATTTGCTGTGGCTATAAAATGAGAAAGAACTTTATGCAGAGTTTAGTCCTTGGGAGAACACTGGCTGAAAGAACCAAAGAATTAGGACAATGTATAAGTCTACAGTCTAATGATGAAAGAAAAAAAGTATTTATTATACACAACAAATATTTATTTTTTAACATAATCTCCTTCCTTGTCATTGCACTCAATTCAGTGTTAAATTACATTGACCTTATATTATACAATTAAAATTTCAGTTCAGAATTCAATTAATAACTGTGTCAGGCTATGGATTTATTGATTCATGTTCGTACTTTTGAGTGAAATAAAATCTCCTATTAAAGGTCACCAAAGAGAATATATACTTGCAAAATATATCAGTTAAAATAGTTTTTGTTATAAGCAACAAAGATACTCATCAAATGATAATGTCATTTGATTGAAAACTTTCAATCAAGACTGTCATGAGTTAACGTTTCTATTTTTCTTATGACAAAATCTCATCTACATGACTTCAAATACAGAATATTTTCAAGTACAGGATACTTTTCTGTAACATTGAAAAAATTAAATCTGTCCAAAGATTTAAGTGGAATATAAGAGTTATTATAAGATTATAAAATCCATTTTTTCTGCAATGTTTTATGTAACCTTTTATTTTCATAATTTTATGAAAATCTATAAGTATTTTGCGAATATTCTGGGGAGTGGGGGCACAAGATCTTCTGGTGAGTAACATCTTTTTTTCTTATCTTTGCTCTTCCTAACCATTTGTTTTAATATATTTCTATATATTTTGTCAATATATACTTTCAAAAAATATCTGTTTTTTAAAGCCTTAAGTATTTGTACGGAGTGATGTAATGAATATTGCCTCAGAATGAGAAATTGGAGAGCTGAGTTTGAATTCCAGTTCATTCATTCACTTATGCACAAATGCCCTTGGGAAAGGTATTAATCTATCTCTTCTCTGGGTTCTATAGGCTTGGTTGAAACCTGTTCTACCGCAGAAAGTAATGGCAACCTACTGCAAGAAAATTTTCTGCCTAGTCAGTCATATTTCTTTCAAGACATGATTGCCTAAGCATGTATCATGTATGGCATTTAACTGACTGAAGTATTTGTGGAAATCAATACATTCTGAATTCATTTAAGAAGTTGTATATTTATTTGAATGTCCTGAATTTTGTCACCAGTGATTAATAAAATTAACAAAAGAGAAAAAGAGAGAAGTCATATTTTTTCTATAAGAAATCTCAATTTCAAATTAAAGGTTGAAACACATCAATGTAGATACTGACTTACTGACTGCATTATCCTCATATTTTCTCTGTTTCATACACACTCAAACTTGTACCTTTGTACTGTTAAGATATTTTCAGCATTGTTGAAAGAAGAGATACTTTTTATCTCATTGGTTCATAGATGCCTATTTGAGATGATTGCTGAACTGAGTCATTTTCATGTATCATCACCTTCACTTAATAAAGCCAGCACTGCACAACAAGAGAGACTGTGTAAATAGATATATGCATGTGTTTATATATATATATATAGTCATCCGCAGACAGATCTGTATCACAGCTCATCAGTACGGTTAGACTCCGATTGCTTTTAACCCAGGATTGAAACCCGACCGAATTGGCGTCAGTCGGCGATTCTACCTCTGGGTTATGGGCGCTCGGTATAATGAGGCAAACTTTTTAGTGTGTATATTATCATTATACACGCCCAATAGCCAGAGTGCTCTAATTCATTACTGAATGAGCGATGCATACATACCAGAGTAGCTACTGTTTTTCAAAGTCTACCATTCCTCCAGAGTGCTCAATCAGAGTGTGAGAGTGTAAAATATATATATATATATATATATATATATATATATATATATATATATATATATATATAGAGAGAGGGGGGCAGGCAGGGTGGAGTAATAGATTATGGCTTGAATTGGAGAATCGGAGAACTGAGTTTGAATTCCAGTTGAATTAATTACATTCACATTATCACGTGAATGTAATTAATTCAACTGGAATTCAAACCATCTTTTCTCTTCCTACTCCCCTGTGTCTAAGGATAATTAACAGGACAGACCGGGTTCTATAGGCCTGGGTGGCAATCAGCCTAGGAGAAAGAACAACTCTGAATTCAAAACCTGCAGAGTGTTATTTGAGAACTTTGTGTCATACTGTGCACCAATTCTCTGTATTCAACTCTTCCAAAAAGTGTGGTTTCTAGAACCGAACTGCTTAACCCTCATATGTTGAAAATGACAGGAGAGTCTAAATATACATATTGTCTTATGTCGATGACATGACTCAGAGTTTCATGCGTGATGCAACCATCAGGATATGCCATATATATATTGTTACGACCTAACCCACACCACTGTTATAGTAGCAGTAGAAAACGAGACTGCAACACAGTAATAAAATGACAAAATCACTATTTCGTAAAACAAGACCTCTCTCCCAATTGGTCGAACATGGCCAGGCTAAATGGAATTTTCTTAGTGATAGAACCCAAATTTTGACAGACAATAAGAATTAACAGGATTTATTTACAAAATATACAAATGGTTTTAAAACAGATTGGGGATTTTAAAATATGGAAATTGGGACAAATCAAAGCAATAAAAAAATAAATGTCTCAGAAAAGAATGACACAGGAGATGGGTTTATCTTGCTATGAAGATAAATATTGTTTCATTAAACAGTTTAAAGTCAATTAGCATGCATTTACAAGAGCATATATAAAAAACACATCAAAGAGCAAACAAATGACTTATCAGTTGTTTGAAAAGAGTATTTCTTTTCTTTTTCTTTCAATGTCTCTGAGACATTCTCTTTTCTTTGATACTTTCTTTCTACCTTTTCTTTCTCCCCTTTCTTTTTCTTTGTTTTGTCTCTTAGAAGTTCTTTTTTCTTTAATCCTTTCTGACACTCTTTTTTTTTCTCCTTGCTGTGTAGAAAATTAGTTGGCGAAATGGATCTCTTTTTGTTTTCTAGATTTTCTTTCTCTCTCATCTTGTCTAGGGGTTGAGATGTGTTGAATTTTTATCTTCTTTTTCTTTCTGTCTTTTTCCCTTTTCTAGGGGCTGAGACTTTTGGTTGAAGTTTTGTCTTTTTTGTTATGATGTGATTTCTTCAGTGTATTGGGGTTTGATTTCTTTGAATCAATCTCTTTGCTCCAAAACTTTATTTGGTTCCTATGGATTTTACGCAACTGAATTTATAGCAAACTATCACAAGGTTTTGTGGTCATCCATTCAAGTTTAACCTGAATATGGAACTGACCAAAAATGGCCTTTATTTTCACACCAAGGTTTTGCCACATGACTCATGATTCTCAAATATGGATCCTTTTGCAGATATGGGTGAAAGGAGGTCACTGCCTGCTCAGGTGGACTTCTAGGGATGAATGTTGTCTGGGCAGTATCTGGCTAGATCATCAGGTTTTCATTATGATCAGAAAGAAGGAAGCATGCTTTCTATAAGTCATACAATCTTTACCCCGCATGCACTGCATGTAAGCTGAAATCAAACCTTTAATTGTCAATTTCACTCTTTTTGGATGTACTAACTCTGTATTTAGGATACTTCTAAAATATAGTGCTTGTGTCTTTTTTTTTCCAATAATCTCAAGTGGGGCTTCGTAACACTTCCCCACTAAAAAAAAAAAAAAAGTAGCTATGGATGTATCTATAGTGTTTTTCTAATTTTCTATCTTATTCTACAGATGTGACAGAGCATCTGCACACACATTATCTACGCCTCGTATATGGCGTATGACCAAGTTGTATTCTCAGAGTGCTAGACTCCAACATAACAATCTCCTATTCTTGTTTTTCATATTCCACAAGAAAGTAAAGGGTTAAGGTCTGTGTAAATCAAAATAGGTTGTCAAGATGTGAACACATAAACCTCAAAGTGTTGCGAGCTCATCAAGAGGGCTAATGTTTCCTTTCCTATAGTAGAGTAGTTTCTCTCATGAGAATTAAACTTTCTAGAGAAATAATTAACAGGGTGTTCAACACCATTTCGATTCCATGATCACTGGTGTAAACAGCTAAACTAAACTCATTATGTATCCCAGAAATTGTTTTTCTGATTCTAAGTATGTGTTCTTTTTACTTTCTATTTTCCTTAAAACATCCTCATTATTTTCATACTTTATCCAGGGTATCCTCAGCATCCTTCTGTAGAATACATCTCCATAACCTCATCTCTTCTTCATGTGTGAGGAAATTGTCCAGTATTCACTGTCAATATAGAGGATTAGATATTACAGAGCAGTTCAGCACTCTTTTCTTTGTTTCTAACAAAATTTTGCTATCTCTTAATACTTTGCTTAGTTTATGAAAGACATGAGGAAATTGTCCAGAATTCACTGCTATATAGGAGATTAGATTTTGGTTAGTCTATGAAAGCCATGAAGAGATTGTACAGCATTCACTACTGTATAGGAGATTAGATATTATATAGTAGTTCAGCACTTCTGTTTCTAATGAAATTTTCCTGTTTATTAATACTTTGTTTAGCTTCTAGAGGCATTTTTGCCTATTCCAATTTACTTTCATATTTCTATCATACTTTCTGTCATCTATTCAAGCACTTTCCAGATTGTTACATTTCTGTAATTGCTTGATTCTGATGTTTAAAAATTTAAAACTTCTGAAAATATTGATGGAAGAAATCTTAAAATGTCTTGAATAGAAAAACAAATTGAAATAAAAGATGTTTTCTCTATTTGTTTTTTGTTAAGTTACAATATCATCAAATGATAAAATCAATTTTAATATAATTAACATTTTGAATTGAGCAACTGAATGAAATAATGTCGACCATTAATAGCCATGTTAGATTTCCGTGTCACAGTCAAGTTTTCAAAGCAACCTGGTGAACACAGCAGAAGATGAATACATTCATGATTCCATACCAAATACAACAGCAGCTTCTGTGATAGCCTATGGCAGCATGTTGACAGCACCTCGTATTCTTGAATTGGATATCAACAGAATGCTTATTGGACAAAATAATGTCAGGTAAGATAAGTATTTTTTTTCTCTTTTGAACACAAAAAATATAAAAACTATTCTATTCCTTTTTTGTTATTGTACAGCAGTTTATTTTTAACAAGTGTTCTCAATAAACATCATTATCTAGGTCTTAAGTCTAAATTCTGCAAAAAGGTTCATTGATACTGACTATGCAGATGACTTAGCTATTTCTGCAGACACCATTACCAATGCCACTAAAACTGAATTCATAGGCTTCGCTTCAACTATCAAGGCTCAATACACACTGTCTCAGGTGGATCAATAAAAATCTCTCAAGTCTTTCACATATGTAGGAAGTGAGATAAATTCTACTGAAAAAGATGTGAAAATTTTCATGGCTGCTTTGAATAAAAATAGATGTAATCTGAAAATCTGATCTACCAGACAACCTCAAGCGGAGTTTCTTTTGAGTCACTGTAGAAGTGGTGTTAATGTATGGTGCCACAGCTTGGACATTAACTAAAACTCTAGTGTCTTAGCTCGATGGAACCTGCACCTGGATCCTGAGAGCTATACTTAATATCTCTTGGAAACAACATCCAAATAATCACAGCTCTACGGCCCCATTGCTGATATTTCTACAATCTTATGTGAATGCAGTATGTGCTTTGCAAGAAACTGCTAGTGATCAAAACTAGAATTTGCAAGTGATCTACTGCTGTGGACACCTAGCTACAATGCAAGAGACTTGGTCACCCAACAACCACTTACATTGACCACCATACAGTGTACCACCTTAATGACCTCTCGACCTTGATACAGAACCATGATGGTTGGCATGATAGACTCATGAATGTCCAAGCTTATTTAACTAAATAAAATAAAAACACTTTTTAATAATTTGATCTCTTTTTTTAAACATTAATTTCTTATTTTTGTTTATATTTAAAATCTAAAAATACAATTTTTGTGTTTATTTGTTGATTTTACAGCATACAAATTAATCCACCGACAGCAGATGAGTCTCAACAATTAAACCTTCGGTCTTACATAAGTGTGTGTCGACCAACTGCAACTCCAGGAAATACTTGTTCAGGTCAAGCATTTTCAAATAATACAAGCAGTAAGTTTGCTTTCTGGATGATTTTAAACAAATTCGCTTAAAGATATATTTTTAATTAAAAGTTTTATGGGCATCAAAAGGAAGTCACACACACACATACACACAGAGATGATAAAAATATAGTTTAAAGGTATGCTATATTTATGGATTAAGATTTTCAATATCAAGGATAGAGTGTATGTAAATATGAAAGTAGACATTGAGGTCAATACCCAACAGCAATAGTCTTATAAACAGCCTGTGTTGGACTTTTTGGCACTTATGTATACTGGTGAGACACCCATGGGCCAACCCATTTTATAGTTCATCAATAGAAGGCTTAACCAATCAGGAAGTTCAAAATATTCAATGCGATGTGTATGAAAGGTGGCCATATTTTTCCGAGTATTGGAGATCTAGTCCGATTCAGGAGAGTGTCTGATTTGGGAGTGTTAATCTTTGACATTGTTTCATTGAACAGATTACGTGCTGCAAGGATACTCTATATCCATAAACTATGACAGACATGGTCAACAGATGCCAAGAGGATACTCTATATCCATGAATGTTACCAACATTACCTTCAGCCTGAAGATTGTATTTAAGCATGAAACTGACTGTAACAGCTTGGAGTTGACATCAATGTCCACTATATATATATATATATATATATATATATATATATAAATAAAAATATGTGTGTACACATATGTGTGTGAGGGAATAGAAGTATGACAAAATGGAAAAACTTTTCACTTTGTCATACTTATTCATGTTCCAACATTTGCCCTCCTCTTTTACTATTTTTCTGTGAAAAAAATGTCTACTTGTGTTGTCTAATTTTGACAACAGTTTCCTTCTAATAAAGTGTTGGCATGAAATTTCTTAAGGCAAAATAAAATAGAAAATGCCTTCATGCCTTTTCAAATCAATATTTATGCACTTTGCTATCAAGTCTTTCTTCAAATATATATATATATATATATATATATATATATATATATATATATAAAAGGCAATATGTGAGTCTGTGTGTGACTGTTCCCTATGCACACCTACATTTTTTAAGCTATGCCATTCAAACTTTCTAGTGACACATATCTACAAGGAAGCCAGGTCGACACATACTTTTTGAGTTTAAGTTCAGCAATTTTCCCTTTCACACTTTTTGGCCAATGAAGCAGATTGTTTACATTTGCTCCGTAAAACATCTAAGATCTAAGATGGTTGCTGAATTACGTCGCAGAAATCAAATCACACATATCAAACGCAACTAAAATATATTTTCATGAAAAAAAAATGAACCTTTATATTTAATTTTTTTTCCTCTAAAATTAAATGTCTACATTTTTGAACATTCTTTGAAAATTTCTGAACTGAGAGCGTAACAGTTTTTATATTTCTACATTTTTAAATATTCTTCGAAGATTTCTGCACTGAGAGCATGATAGTTTTTATATTTCTAATTTCAGTAAAACAAAATAAATAATTTTTATTTTTATGTTAAATTAATTTAGTCAACAAAAAATGTAAATATTTTCCCTAGTAATTCTGAAACAAAAACAAACGCAATGTTGTTTACAATGTCACACAAAACATTAAATCACGTTTACACAAAACAAAAGAAAATAGATTTTTTTCTCCTACTACTAAAATGTTCTGAGCTGCATGGGCAACGCCGGGCTATGATGCTAGTATATATATAAAAGGCAATCTGTGAGTCTGTGTGTGAGTGTTCCTTATGCATGCCTACATTTTTTAAGCTACGCCATTCAAACTTTCTAGGGACACATATCTACAGGGAAGCCAGGTCGACACATACTTTTCAGCAATTTTCCCTTTCGCATTTTTTGGCCAATGGACATGATTGTTTACATTTGCTCCGTAAAACATCTAAGATCTAAGATGGTTGCTGAATTACGTCACAGAAATGAAATCACACATGTCAAACATAACTAAAATATTTTTTTATTAAAAAAAAATGAGCCTTTATATTTAATTTTTATTTCAACGTTTTACATCACAGAAATCAAATCACACGTGTCAAACACCAGTAAAATATTTTTTTATGAGAAAAAAAGCCTTTATATTTAACTAGCAGTATAGCTCGGTGTTGCTCAAGTGTAATGAAAGCTTTAAAACTAATCCATGGTCCTGGAGCTCATACTCAGCCTAAAGAATATTTGTGTGAAGTTTGGTGAGAATTGGATAAAAATTGTGGATTTGTATAAAGGACATACAGACAGATAAATAGACACACACACAAACATCTTGTCTTTTATATATATATATATATATATATATATATATATATTATCGATTTTCTGCACTATTGTAAGAACTGCAACCTTGAAACTTCTGAATATTGTTTTGTGTGTCTTTGTCTATGAGTGTATCAAATTTTATTAAAATTGGACCACTCCTTCTATAACCCAATTTTTTCAATTATCGATTTTCAATATTTATCAGGGGTACCTCGACACAAAACCTAGTTAAGAACACTTGCAGATGCTTATAGTACAACTGTGTAAATTTTCAAGAAAATCAGTTCAGCCATTTCGGAGTCTATAGGTAATGGACACACACACACACACACACACACAGACACAGTTCCATTTATAAATAAGTTTAAATTAGATTTTTATTCCGACATTTTAAAAATTCATTTGGTCAACAAAAAAATGTGAATATTTTTCCCCATAATTTTGAAACAAAGAAATATTTTTTAAAAAAAAGTGTTTTTTCAAACAAAAACAAAATATGTAAAATAAAAAGTGGCATCTTCTCCTACTACTAAACTGTTCTGAGTTGCACAGGAAACGCCGGGCTATGATACTAGTATATATATATAAGGAAGTGAAAGAACAGATTAAAAAACTTACTGTTCATTGAATTTTCTTTTATAAAAAGTTCTCAATACAGAGTAGAGCTTAATATTGTGATTTTGTTATCACAATGGTTTATAAAAGCATTATACAAAAATTTCCATGCTTCCGAACATTATTGTTTTTCTTCAGGTAATATTTTAAAAACAAATGGTGAAAATGATTTATTTTAGAAAATATAAAACAAATTCATGGTTATTCAGAAAGTTAAGGAGGGGTGGTTGGAGGAAGTTAATATAATTATAGGTGTGTCTGTATTACCGAGGCCGTCGCTATATATTACCAAGGTCGAAGCGATGAAATGTGACGTCACGGTAGTAGAGTCATGAATTAGCGTAGCAGCCGTGTCTCTCACTTCATGACAATGTTGATAATCACAAAGTCGTTTTTTTTAATAAAGATTTTAAAACTTTTTAAAATGTAACAAGAAAAAAAGAAAGACACATGTTTTTGATTTATGCTGGTTTTATTAATTTTAATTAAAAATAAGGAAAACAATAATTAATAAGAAAATATAAACATTATTGTTGACTATTGACTGTCGGTCGTGTTTGTAAATAAACACAGTTTTAAAGACAAAACTTTTCGTTTATTCGTCTAAATTCTAAAAATTTAACAAACATTGCTTAAATTTTCATATTTTTAATTTAATTATGAAAAATCACAATCACTTTTGTTTTAATTGCAAGAATTTTAAAATCAGAATCACTCAAATATAGCAATCAAGCAACCATTAGAATTTAGGAACAAACAAGAAGCAACAATAAATAAGCAAATTAATTAAAAATATTAAAAAATGCAACAATTTAAATTCAAGCAAATTATTAATTCAAACTAAATAAGTTTAAGTTACTGTTTTTTAAAAACCAAGCTTTTAAAAAATTTTTTATGTCTCAAAATTCAGTTGAATGTTTGAAGTTTTCTTTTTTTACGTAACTTCTTACAAGTAATATTATCATTTTCCTTGCTACAAAAATTATTTAATAATGCATGAGAAGAGCTCCAGATAATCATTTTTTCAATGCTGTGACCTTCACCACATGAGTCAACATGAAAAAGAAGTTCATCATTAGCCAAAACATCCAATGTTATGTACATAGACAATTTTCTTTGATTCATTGAATGAAGAAAAGAAGGATTCTTTAAGTTTATTAATAACAATAGAATTGTATAGTACTAAATTTGTTGTTACATCATTGGGATATAACAGAGAACCTCTATTAATTCCTTGAAAATAACTGTTTATATCAGGTCTCTTCCTGATACTAAACTTTTACAACTATATAACATTTCCATTTTTTTAAAACGGCATAACAGCAATAAATAATTATGAATCGAACGAATTCTGAAATAGATTTTTAAAAACGTCTTGAGAACTTTTAATCCAAGATTTATTAATATCAACAAATGTCTTTAGGGAAATTCTGCTAAAAAACAACGGAGTTCGAATTTTAAAATAATATTTTGAAATATTTTGATTGAATCCATTACTGGATGAAATAAAAAGATAAATTTTTACCTTTAAAAAAAATACACCTAAAAAATCCTAGTATATTTGGTAATTCAATTACATTTTTAAAATATTTTAATTGTAAAAAATGAAAAAAAAAAGTAAAAATTAATGTTTCTATTTCATTTATGATGTTAAACTGTTTATAAAAAAAAATCATTTTTTTGCAAAACTCTTTTCTCTTTTGGTTAATGTTTTACTTCTAATTAATTTTTTAAGGATTAAAAACCCTAAACCAACTATAAAAGATTTATTCTTCAGTTAAAATTCTAATTTTTTATTTCCAATTTTTTCTATGGATAAATATCGATAATTAACTTCAAATTATCAAAAATAGGAAAAAAATGTTTGGAAAATATTTTTTGAGGGTGTTCATTTTGTGCTAAATATTTTCTAAAAATTAAATATTTTAAAAATTAGGTTTTAAAATTCAAGTGTGGTGTGATTTAGGCCTGTATGTTTCAAATAAATTCAAAAATTATTCAGAAATAATAGGTTTAAACAAAGTTTAAATCATCATTTTCATGTTTTCATTTTCGGTAATAATGATTTCTTGACATTTGCAAGAAATAATTTCACGGAGTTTTCAAATAAAAAACCTTAAAAATAAAACAAATTCTTTTAAAATTGACTAAAAAATAAATTTTATAATTTTTGTTAATACAGGAAAAAGAATAAAAAAAATTTAATTCAGGAATATTTTTTCATGTTTAAAAACGATTCATAAAGTTGCAAGTATAGAAAAGTTAAGTAAGATTTTTACTTTCTATTCCTAAGAATTTTTTTAAACATTTCATTGAAAAGAAAACATTATTTTCTTAAATAAAATATCAATAAAATATTAATTCAAATATTTTTAGAAAATATAATGTTTAACAACTTTTTTCGGCTTCAGTTTAAGTTTTAAAACATTTCGAAAAAAAAAACAACTTACGAACGAATAGCCATAAATTTTATTTTTTTAATTCAGATATTTTTAAGATAATTTTTATTTCAATTTTATTCAAAGAAATAAAAATAATATCTTATTTTATTATATTAATTTAAAAGATATATTATAAACAAAGTGCTTTCTTTCTTGTGCTACGGCAAAACTAATTTTTTAGCAACTTTTGATTTTAGCGACTTTCAACAGTCGCTAAAATCAAAATTTGCTAAAATATTAGTTTTGCCGTAGATAAATGGTGATAAAATTTTAACTACTCACTTTGCTAAATGGACTTGTAGTAAAATTCTCCCTTTTAATGGCATGTTTCCATTTATCAAATAAATGTTTATTTTTTGGAAACGAAAAACAATGAACTTTCGGTCCATTTTTATAATTCCCTTTGCAATTTGGTTCTGAAAATAAGTTAACGCTAACGGACGCCGTGTAGTAAAACAACACTACTAAGTGTGACGTCAGCAAGTCAACTTTAATCATATAACAGGCCTGGTAATATAGCGACGGCCTCGGTATTACTCAATCAAAAGTGTGAATTAGGTTGAGCTATGAAGTTGAACATTTAGGTCGCATGAAGGAAATTGATGTTACATTTTGTCTGGGGAAGATACATACTAAGAACATATAGTATTCAAAAGTATAGACATTGGTTTTTGACAGCAGGTCAGATTTTAGGTTTTTTAAATGTAATTATTTTGACTACTGTATTATGTTAAAGGGGCTAAATTGTTTAGGTTAAAATTTGAATAAAGTAATTATGGTATATTAAGTCATATTGAAGTTATCCAAATAAGTATTGTGTGGGTCATTAATTTTAATAAAATAATTGTTATGTACTATTAGAGCATAAATTATAAATGGACATTATAATTAATTAAATTTTAAATGGTGTTTAATGTTAGTGTAAATAATGTAAATAATAAATAAAATTTACATATAAATAATGTGTGTATTCATAAGGTGTCTATTCATAGTTCACTTATTTTTTTGTTGTTGTCTGAGGTAATAGAAAATAAGACATTCAATACTGAAAAAATCTAAACTAGTTTAAATAGAATAAAATTCAATGCATTTAGACTAGGCGCTATTGAACAATATTTTGTGTGTGATAAAATATTATACAAGTTATTTTTATATTACTAGGTTGCTATGAATTGAAGACTCCTCCAGTATCCAGGTTATGTACCCCAAAACCTAACAATGGAGAACAGCTTGTACAGACTGATCAGCTACCAAGTAAATTACAACTAGAGAAAATATCTTTCCCTCCGATATCTTCTCCTGTAACAACGCAAACATCAATTGGGCATGACAATTATTTAACCAGCAAATAATCACTGTTCAATAGATTTTATGTACATTTGTTAACTTTCATTAATTAATAAGTAGGGATATTTAAGCAAGACTATTACAAAAGGTGAAGATTTCTACTTAACAAGATTATGGTGATAAAATTATCTTTACATTTTATTGCATACAAAGAATAATTATGTATTGATTTAATTAAACTCTTATTGGGATTGGTGTCAGCAGATTTCATTTTATTTAGAGGAAAAGCTATATTTTTCTTAAAAAGTTATAAACTTAAATGTTTTAAAACTATGGCGACTAATTATAAATATGTTTGCAATAAACAATGTCTGATTTGAGCTTTTATTTTAACAGTAGATATAACAATTAAGTAGACATAATGCAAATGTTTCACATTGATATGGTTCTGTTTATATATTAGGTGTGTACAAAAGTTTCTAACACCCTCTTTTTGGGAAACTAACACTAGTTTTTCTTTTATGTGCAGTGTTCTTTCAAGATGTAGGCGACCATGGCCTTCCATGTCTTCCTATCCCTTGTAGCTCTTAACCCCCTTTCTCTTGATACCCCTCCCAAACCCTACTCTGCCATCAATTTGCTCAAGCCCATCAAGTATGTCGTGTTGCTTTCACCTATCTTGCTTTAACTCTGTCATGTGAGTATCAGATTCTCCAAGCTCTCCTTCCTCATTACATGTCCCAGAAACTTCAGTTGTCTTTTTCCTGATGAAGTTTTTTTTTTTGTTTCCATCCTCTTCAAAACTTTGTTGTTGCTCACATATTCAGACCATGGTATCCTTAGTATCCTTCTTTCGACTGCTTTAAATCTTTTCTTCATCCTTGATGAAATTGTCCCGCATTTACTGCCATATGGAAAGACATACATCACATAACAATCCAGTACTTTTTTCTTTGGACCCATGAAATTTTCCTGTCTCTCAATACTTTGCTTAGTTTCCGAAATACATCCTTGACTATACCAATATGCTTTTGGATCTTAGTGTCACACTTTCTGTCCTCTATTAGAACACTTCCCAGATATCTAAGTTTCTGCACCTGCTTGATTTTTTCTTCCATCACTGACCACTTATCTTGTGTTTGATAAGAAACAAAAATGGCAAGAAACAAATGACAGTGGATCTTATTTTCAAGATGGTCAAGAAAATAGCAGAGGTGAAAAAAAAACACTGATCAGGACAACAATGGAGATGGTTTGGTTGGAAGGCAGTATGTGTCATGAATGGCTTGTGACATTGAATAAAATGTATTAGGAGAATAAAGCACGCAGAAGTAACCCACACAAATTTGAATAAAACAAGCTCAATCAAATTTAGAATTGACTAAGAAGTTGGTGTCAAACATTCTACTGTTGCAAGACATTTCTAAAATATAAAGAGATCTGGGAAAATGGGTTCCACAATTTTTTTTTTATCTTCATCAAAGACTTTCCCAATATCATCAGTTCTCAACTCGGTATTTATGCTGATGACACAATGATTTACTCCTGTCTTAATTGTAAGTAAAATTACTCTGACAAAGTAAAACTGGCAGTTGCTCTTGAAAATGATATCCAATCAGTTTTTAAGTAAAGCAAGAAATGATTTGAAAACTCAAATGACCCCAAAACAAAATTGCTATTCTTTAAGCATCATAAAGAATCATTTTTGCGCTTCATTAGTATGGCTGATGCTAACCTCCAGGAGAGCAACCATTGTTTTGCCTTAGTCTCATATTTTCTACTGACATGAAATAGAGTGATTATATTGAATCAGTTGTTAAGTCTGCTATTAAGATGATTGATTCACTGTTGTGCAAGACAATTTTTCTCATCAGAATCCATCTTGCACATTTATAAATCTACCATTCATCTGTGCATTGAATATTGCTGCCATTTTTGGTCTGCTGTCCCTACTATATATCTTGGGATTCCTGACAAAATCAAAAGAAGGGTTTATAATGTTATTAATGTTGACCTGGCATTTTAAATTCAGTCACTTTTACACTGCTGAGATGTGGCTTTCTTTTTTTTTTCTATGAATTTTTTCATGGGAATTGTTCTAATGAGTTTTGCTATTTGGTGCCTTAACAACATGAATTTAAGTGTAATACTAGATTGGCAACTAGGTCTCATCATTTTACTGTTGAAATAGCTAGATGTTACCATAAGTTCTGTTCTAATAATTTAATCTGGAACTTTCTTCCAGTTCTTGCTTCCCTGTTACCTACGATTTTCCAAAATTTAAATGCAACACCAATTGTCATCCTCTGTCTTTTTGAGCCCTCTTCTTTTATTGTCTTTTCTCCTCATTAAAATTTTGCTCTCTTTCACTCCCAGTAGCCACTTATAGCTTAGTGATATGATTACCTTGCTTGGAGTGAAATGATTAAAAAGATTGTTCAACTCAAATCAGTGGATAGTATCTCACCGCTTTATATTTCCCTTCTTCTGAGACATTAAAAACAAAAGATCTTTGAGCTAAAGAAGAAAAATGAAAGTAAATCTGATTTATCTGAAAAAAATTGGGAAAATTCAGATTAGCCTACAGCATCAAAATCTCACCTTTGCGGGAAAATGTTATTTAAACGTTTTCTTGAGAGTCCACAATGAAAGTAATG
The DNA here is from genome assembly GCA_037127315.1 of Ascarosepion bandense. Lineage (NCBI taxonomy): Eukaryota > Metazoa > Mollusca > Cephalopoda > Sepiida > Sepiidae > Ascarosepion > Ascarosepion bandense. The sequence continues at coordinate 3,731,853 of JBBBDQ010000856.1, forward strand.
CTATAAAAACAGACATATTTATTTAAAAAAGGGAGAAACAGAAAAGTGCAATCACTATAAATTAAAATTTGAAAAAAAAAAGAATATATATCAATAAAGGTGTGAGGGTTGATTAGAAAAGCTGGCCAGCTTTTATGCCTGTCTCTTATCAGAGTTTGAACAAAGAAAAAATAAAATAGCTGTGCCCCATGATTAGAAAAGTGGAAATTGAAGATATGAAATATACATATATTAATAATATACTGACATATGTGTATTTATATTGCAAGCATGTGCTGAGATTCAACAAAAATTATTTTTGCTTACATAAAGGAAATTTCTTAAATTTGTTAAGAATACTCTCCAGAACTTATCAGATAAAAATCTGAATGTGAATGGATCAACATACAATGCATGCCTTTAATAATTTCTCTGTTTTTAATGGGATAGGAAAAGTATGATATTTTTTTAATTTCATGTTTCTTTAGAACATGGGAAAAATGATAGAGTGGTTTCCCATCTCTACAAATTATGTTTCTTTTTTATGTGTGACTTATCATGACTTTTTGGAATAGATAGTGGTGTGGTTTCCCATTGCTTTCTCTACAGTTTAGAATACAGAGTTTTCTTTCTCTTAGAATGGTTGCTATCTAAGGCTAGACAGTTCAGTCTACCCTGTAACTTAACATAGTTGGGGGAAGAAGAGTCTTTCCAAAGGGTGCAAAAGTGAATGCCACTAAGACAGAATTTGAAATTGGCTAGCCAATATTCATTACACTATGCACGCACATCTTCACTAGTAAAACTGTTTTTTGTGAATTGTTACAGTTGTTACTTTGAATGCTTCACAAGAAAATAAATAAATCAAAGCAGCCATTTACAAGAGATGAAAACTGGAAAGTCATACTGCCACATGACAATAATTATCAACATGTTACTTTGTCAACCCCAAAAATCATAACAAAGATAGGATGGGTAATTCTTTCTTACTCAGCATATTCCCCAAACTTGGTGCTATCTGATTATCATTTGTTTCACTCAATTCAGCATTCGTTATTTGGTTAAAAATTAAAAGATACTCTTCATATTCAATATTTCATTGACAGTTTTATTGCGTTGAAGCCAGAAATATATTTTACCAAGATGGAATTTAAAAATTAAGTCAAAGAGTGTCAAGGAAAATATTTGATGATTAACAAATAAATGTACTTATTATAATAAAACAAAATGCTGGAAACTTATGTATGCACCTAATATAAAAAAGCATACTTTGGGAATTTTGTTTACTTTAATCTAATAAGTGTTAAGAAAAATTCTTCTTATAAAAAATACAACTATTAACAGAATGCTTACATATATATATATTGTGATGCTTCACTAGGCTAGAGAGACGGGGGTGGCTCACTAGCCTACTGATCGGCTGCAGAAGTGCCCCAGCGTTGTTACAGAAACCACTAAATCTCTACCGCTCACATTATTTTAGATTGGCAAACAATTTATTATGAAAAGAAAGAATACGGTCTATATAATTTTTAACTTGTTGGAATGGAGGTCAAATTCAATACAGGCAAGATGCAGATGAAAGTTCAATCAAATCAAAATGCTGAAAGGTTGGCTATTTTGGTAATTCAAAATATTCTCTTTTCTTTTATTGACACAACAAAAATACAAACAAATGCTAGAAATAAAAAATAAAAAATTAGAAAATAATGGAAAGTTGTTGGAGATCTCTGAAGGTTCTTCAATCAAGACTATTTCTCTACTTCAATTTTCTTATTCAATTTCAGATTCAATCTTCATAGGCGAAAGAATAGTCCTAATTATCTTTCTTTATCAAACCGAGAATCTTTCTTTCTTCTTTTTTTTACTCATTAAATTTCCAATAAGACAAGGAATGTTCGTGTTCCTCAAAAAAATAAAAAGAAGGTGTTTTTGTTTTGTGAATTCCTTTTGAGTCAACAGAATTAAAGTGAATGTGTGACATAGATCGGTATCAGAGAAAACACTTACTTGAGAATTTTGAAGATTGGTTAAGAATGCTTTTTTTTGTCTCTTATATTTTATACTTTGATACTTCAGAAACCCTTGCGTCAATTTGAATTAAGAGATTATGATTTTGGTTGTCAGTTTGTATCCCTCGGAGATACTTTTCCCATTCTCATATATTTCTCTTTTTTTTTTTTATTTCTCCCAAGAAAATTCTGGATTACATCTTTTTTTTAACGAGGTCATCTTTTCTCGCAGTATTTTTGGCATTAACGTCTTTTATGTCGTCTCAGTTATACATTCTAGTCACAGCAATCTGTTTTCAGATTCTCTTACACGGAGATTGTTTTTGGTGGTTTATTTCTTTCAACCAATCAAATGACATCTTTCTTCTCTCTCTCTCTCTCTCTCTCTCTCTCTCTGTATTTCGTTCTCTCTTCCTCTCTCTGCATTTTGTTCTCTCTTCCTCTCTCTCTCTGCATTTCTTTCTCTCTTCCTCTATCTCTCTCTGCATTTCTTTCTCGCTGTTAATCCATTTACCTTCTTCTCCTTTAAGATAGCAGTCATCATTGCTACTACCATCACATACACACTAATAAGTCCATGCAAACATTACAAGTTTATAGATAGAGTGATTTTCTCTCCACAATTTCATACACATTTGTAGGAAGGGAGACAGAGAGAGTCTCCACTATGCATACATCGTCACACCCCCACTCCTAAAAGAAAAAAAAAAGAAAGAAAAAGGTTCACTGTTGGATTCTCATAATTTAATCTCTTCTCTGCTCTTTCTTTCCTTTTTTTTTCTTTGTAAAGGTCTTCAGTTTAATACCTTGACAATGCATCAGCTTTTACATTGTCCTTGCCTCTTATGATGATGAATCTCCAAATTATATCCCTGTAAAGTCAGGTACCATGCCTGTAATTTTCTGTTTTTATTTTTCATTCTTTCCAGAAAAATTAACAGGTTGTGATCTGTATATACCCTCGTTGGTCCCAAATTTGCTTTAACATAAATTTCAAAATGCCGTACATTAGTTATCAAGGCAAACAATTCTTTCTCAATGGTCGATTACAGCCTCTGATGTTTATTTAATTTCTTGGAGAAATTGGGCGCAGTTCTCCAACTTCGTCTTTCTGCATCAACACAACTCTAATGCCTCTATCGCTGGCATCCACCACTAGATAAAATTTAAAAATTCTGGCGCTATCAGAATCGGCTCCTCGCTCAATGCCTGGTTTATTTCTTCAAAAACTTCCTGGCATTCTTCTGACCATCTAAACCTCATTCCCTTCTTTAGCAAATTGGTTAAGGGTGCTGTTTTGCTAGAAAAACCTCTGAAAAATCTCTGATAGTATCCAGCCATCTCCAAAAATCTTCTTTGGCCTTTTATGTTATTTGGGGTGGGATACCTCCTTATGTCTGGTCTTCGCCTCATTTGGAGTGACCTACCCATGCCCCACAACATGTCTGAGATATTTCACAGTTGTTGTACCAGATTCACTTTTCATCAAGTTCACCGTTAGATTTGCAGCATTCACTCTGTCAAACACTTTGTCCAGGGTTCCAACATGATCTTTCCATGTCTCTCTATAGATCACAATGTCATCCACATAGGTGTCAACTCCTGGCATGCTGGCTAGACATTTGTTTATCAACCTCATGAAAGTGACTTGAGAATTCTTCATGCCAAATGGCATCACTTTATACTGGTAAGTTCCACCTGGAACTACAAAAGCAGATGTCGACTTCACTCTCTCTGTTAAAGGTAATATTCTTTTAACAAGTCACACTTTGTGATATACTTGGCCTGGCCCATACTGTTGCTACAGTCCTCTATTCAGGGGATAGAATGGCAGTCTGCTTTAGTCACCACATTTACTTTCCGATAATCTGTACAGAATCTCATGGTTCCATCATCTTTATCCACAAGGACACAAGGTGATGCCCAAGCACTACCACTCAGTTCAATTATGTCGTGCTCTAGCATATAGTCAATCTTCTCCGTCATTGTTTTCATTCTTCTCGGATTCAACTTATACGGATGTTGTTCAATGGGTGTCTCTTTAATCAACTCAACATTGTGCTGTATCATTGCTGTTTTCCTCGGTATATCAGAAAATAATCCTGGATATTAGCCCTTCTAAGTCATTTTGTTCAGGTTCTGACAAATGGTCAAGTTTCTTTTTCAAGTTATTCAGAATCATTGAATTTCTCAACTTTGTGGGTGGATCTTTCTCCATCCACCCCTCCTCTTCTGTCTCATTTCCCTTGACTACTGGGATGCTGCCTTTCACTGCTAAGACCAGTCAGCTATCACAGTTGATATAGCCTTTCAACCTGTTGATGTGGCATACTTGCATTTTCTTCCTTTTTTCAGGGGTATTAACCCTGTAATTAACATTGTGTAGCTTCTGTGCTATTGTATACGGGCCTTGAAATTTCCCGTCAAAAGGTGATCCTTTACTCGGTGACAATAATAACACCTCCTCACCTTCCTTAAGTTCTCTCACTTTTGCCTTCTTATCAAATCTCTTTTTCATTTTTCCTTGCTCTTGGGCCAAATTTTTGCATGCCAACTCCTGCACTTCAGGTAGATTCCTCTTCAATTGTTTCATGTATGTGGATGACTCTTCAGATAAAATGTCCTGGTCTACCCATCATTCCTTAGTCATTCATAATGAGCCTCATACTGGGTGTCCATAAACTAATTCAAACGTAGTGAATCCTAGGGATTCCTGTACAGCATTCCTTACAGCAAATAATACAAAGAGTAATCCCTGATCCCACTCCTGCTGTTGCCCAGTGCAATGAGTTCTCAACATATGCTTCAATGTGGAATGGAACCTCTCCAGGGCTCCCTATGACTGAGGGTGGTGTGCACTCATTTTCACGTGCTGCACCCCTAATTGTTTAGTCACCCTTTTAAATAGTCTTAACATGAAGTTAGATCCTCTTTCCATTTTTATGGTCTGGGATAATCCAATCTTCACAAAAAATGAATCATAGTGTCCACTACTTTCCTCGAAGTAATTGTTCTCAGTGAGATAGCCACTGGGAATCTTGTTGTGGCACACATAAGTGTCAAAATACACCTGTTCCCAGTTATTGTCTTCGGTAATGGCCCACACAATCCATCAGGACTTGGTCAAATGACTCCCCTACTGCTGGTATTGGTTTAAGTGGTGTGAGCAGGATACTCTAATTCAGTTTACCAGTTTTCTGACAGACTTTATATGACTTACAGAACTCTTTCGCACTTCTCTTGATTCCTGGCTTATAAAAATGTTCCAACAACTTGTCACGGGTTTTTGCTATTCTCAGGTGACCGGCCACAGGTGATTCATGAGCTAGGTTTAACAAGTTTGCTCTATATTCCTTTGGTACTACCACTTGTTGATAAGCATTCTGGCCCCCTGTCATGGCTGTTTTTGGTGATTGCTATCTCCTCATCAATATTCCGTCCTTCAGATAGTATATATTTGATAATTTATTCCCCTCTGCCTTTTTGATTTGGTTTTATAGTCTTTTAAAACTGTCATCATTCCGTTAGTTGCTAATCAACTCTTTCTTCAGTCTTCCAAGTTGTGGAAGCACAGCCTCTTCCTCCTCTGCCTCGTCAGACTTTGGCCTGCTTTGTAGGTTGTATCTTCCCCTTGGTTCTGTCACCATCTTGTCTTCTCTAATCTGGGTGGCTACCAATCTTCTTCAATCTGGTTTGGCTACCTTCCTAGACCAATTTTTTGTCATCCTTATGTTGTTTCCAAGTAGCAGATATACCACTCATTGGTAACTCATCTACGACTCCAACTCAGATCAGACCAGTCTTCCATCTCAATTCGAGTTTTATCCTACATAGAGTAATTTTCAAAGTCTTCCCACCAATGCCTTTCACCAGTACCATTTCATGCATTGTTTCTAGTGTTCCTCACGGTACCTTCTCCTTCACAAATAACAACTGGGAAGCTCCCGTGTCTCTCAATATGGTCACATTTACTCTTTTCTTCTCTGGTCCACTTATGTACCCTTTTCCCATAAATGGGAGATATGTCTCGTCCATTACATCTGTTGTGTCTGTTCCTTGAGGCTTTCCTGCCAACACACAGCTTGCCTCCTGCCCTCTTCCAAGTTGTCATCTCATCGCCATATGCCCAGCTTTTCTGCATCTATAGCATACTATAACTCTGCTATCTCATCTTGGGGTGGTCCGATTCTCTTCGCTTGACTTCATGGCTGTGCATACTTCCCTGTCTCCAGTGTCATTTATTTTGTTCTCCTGATGCCTCGGGTTGGGTCTCATTTTATTTCTCCTGTGTGTAATTGTATACTCATCTGCTAATGCAGCCAGTTCATATCCTGTCTCTATCTTCTTATCACTGAGATGCATCCTTATTTCCTCTGGTACACAATTCATAAACTCCTCAATATATATATAGAAAAAACTGATAAAATAGAAAAAGTTTTCATGTGACATGTTTGGTCTTTAGGACTTCATAAAACTAAAAAAATTATAGATTGTTTTCATATGAAAACTTTTGCACTTTGTCATAGTTTTTGTCTATAAAATTCTTCTTGATATTTAAAAATTCATATATATATATATATATATGCACACTACAGTTCAAAGGTTTGAAGCCATCCCCAGAATTAGCATTAGATGAACTTAACAGTTTAGTGAAACCTTTCTATCCTAAAAATGAAAAATAGCTCTTAGAGCTCTCAATTATCAAACTAATACTTTGAGAAACTTTTCCAATGAATGCAAAAAATTTAAGCTGCAATAGGTTAAAAGAGGATATTTTGATGAGAGTAAAATTTAGTCATAAAATGCTTTTTATTTTTCATAATAAAGGTTCTAATAAAAAATCATGTCTCACTTTTTAATCATGCATAATAATTTTCTCTTATTTAAAGTATAAAACAACTACTTTTGGGCCAATTTAAAAATTACCAAAGCTTGAACTTTTGAACTGTAGTGTGTGTGTGTGTATATATATATATATATATATATATATATATATATATACACATATACATACACAATATCTTCAAGAAAGATTTTGTTGTTTTTTATATTTAATGATATAATTAATTGAAGGTTATCAAATAGTAAACAAATCCTGAACCTGAAATAAAAGCAAACAAAACTTGTCATTTAAATTTTAAAAATCTTTTGAATGGCATTTTTAGTAGTTCTTTTTATTAATTTTAAAGATGGGTTTAATTTTAATGGGTTTTACTCTTAATGTCTGATTAATATTCAATGTGGTGAAAGCTCAAACTAACAATGAATATTAATAACAGCTTCTTAAAAAAATCACATTAAGTTTATAAGTTTTTTTTTAATGTTGATCAAAAATTATTTTTTCAAAGTCATGTTAATGGATTTTGACAATGCTGAAATAAATGGTCATTTAGAACAGCTAAAGCTTTTAGGCTCCTAAAATCAGGATCAGTTCTAAACTGCATTTTCTACTTGCTGGTTCTTTTTCTGAAATGATGTCCTAATTTTTTCATGACATGAGTAAAGCAAATACGTTGACAAAAAATATTAAAAAAATGTTCTTTTCAGCATTAAAATATTTCTGCTTCAGAAATAAATTTTTATTTTTCACAAAATATGTGTTATTGTTTCTGTTTTATCAACCTTTTAGAAACATGTTTTTTCCAAAAATAAAAGAAAATCTGATCAGAAGGATTAGTGCAGATTTTCAGGTTGACATTTATTGATTTTATTTGTTCGACTATTTAACAAAACATTTTGAACATTAAGAAAAATAATAAATTCTATTAGAATTTCTGATATGACGAGTTATGAATATTTATATTCAAATAAAATATTTACATTTTTGTTGTTACAATGCCTTGGCTGATGTGATTTTTGGCCTTCTTTAGATGTTTTTTCATCTGGGTACTCTTCACAGAATATTAAACCAAAGTCTTTATTTAATCTGCAGGTATTATATTGTTCTCATTCTGGAATCTATGTCTAGAAGATATCTTATTTTGTGCTTATTTAGTATTTCTCATTTATTGCTGGAGGTTATCCAAATTGGTAGACACCTAAAGTAAGCCAGAGAGCAAAACAGCTGAAATGTTTTAATAACAACAACAAAAATGAGGACATTAATCTTAATGTAAATAATATCTTGCTTGAATAAATAGTAGTATTTGTTTTTAAGTGGTAAGAATGCAAGAAACTTATTAATAAAATGTTTAATTATAAAGTAAAAGCTTTTCAGTTCACAAATCATTAAGAGATTCTTGGAACCATTATATTGATGTTAAACATCAATATAATGGTTCCAAGAATGCTTTCATCTAGAATTTTTCCTATATTTGCTGATAAAAACTGTATTCCAACTTTTACAATATAATCCTGAAAGGGTCTTATAATTTAAAGTAAGGACAAACTGTGTTTTTCACTCCTTAAATATTTCCCGTTTTTATGAAGTTCTTTCACTTTTTTAAATGTTTCACTTCTTTTCAGAATTCTTACTATTCCTCAAATATTTCATTTCTTCACTTAAAATGTTTCTTCTTTCACTTTAAATGTTTTACTTTGGAAAATGTTTCAATTCTTCTGAAGTTCTTTCACTTCTTTAAGACGTTTTTCCATCTTTGATTGGCTCACTTGTTTCGGACATTCTTTCTCATCCTTAAATGTTTCACTTATTTCAGAAATGTGAAACACCAAAAATAGAAGCAGCAGTAAATCACTTAAATATTTGTACACACATGCAGCACATGTGTATTTTCACTGACCTAGAATAACACAGTATTTCAGCAGCACAGAATTTTGCTTTCAGGGAATCTGTATAAAAATAAAATTGTTACATATAATAATAAATATATGCTACTTGTAAAAAGAATTTTCCAAATTAAAAATTGTAACAAAATGTGTTTAATATTGTAGAAAACCTCTTTTTTTTATTCTAAGGTCAGTGCAACCTGTAGGTGTTGAATGATCTCTCATACTAAAAATGTTTGCCTCTTAATTGAAAAATTTATGTTACATGATCTGGCCTACAATTTATAAATGTTCTATCAATGTTATCAGTAGATAGAGTACAGTATCACAGAGTAAAAACTACTGTATAAAATTAGAATTATATGAATTAGTAAGAATTTTAAAATTAGATATTTATTTACAAAGCTAAGAAAAATGAAGCCTTCTGTTAGTTGCACTTTATATAATAATTTAAATTTAATGAATAATATGGCAATTTTGTTTTGACTTTCTTAAATGAAATTTATATTTAAATACTGGACAATAACTGACCTTGATGAAATGATTACATAAAAAAGAGTTTCTTTCATTATGAATAGAATTAAAAAGTAACTATTTACACTCACTGCAGATATTGCTTGCTTTTGAATATTGAAAATTGTTCTTTTTATAGTCTGGCTACTGTTTGATTTGACTTTAAAGATGTCAGTACTTTTTGGAACAATCTTCTATTTGTTATATTGATAGATTAATTGATTTGTTTTTATGGTTTATCAGCTTTTTGAAGGTTATTTAAATGCAAAAATTATTTTTTACAGATAATGGTTTACGGATAAAAATCTTACTAATTAACCTATAGCTGAGGAGAGAAAAGTTAAGTAAATAAAACAAATCTGACTTATACCGTCCACACATCCAAGCTTATATTCTGAAGTGGTCACTCCTTTAGGTACTGACCCGGCTTGATCTTGCTTAACTTTGGTAATTGTATGAGAACTGATATTCCAGCAAATATTCTATTTGCTATAAATGCAGTGAATAGAAAACAAACATGTAAATAATGAGTTTTATTTATATTTCTGAGATGAGGTATTGTAATTATCTACAGTATTTACATTGTTCAGACTGTTATCCTCATTTTTGTTGTCATATTCACAACATTTCAAGAACACATGGCTCAGTGGATAAAAGATCCAGTGACTTGATCCAGAGTTGTGAGTTGAATAGCTGGCTATAAAAGAGGTGAACAAAAACTTAGAGAGTTGAGTTAAGGGAGATAACTGATACTGATACATCTGGAAGAAGCATGACTCATACAACTAGAACAATCTACTCTGGTAAATGAAATAAAGGGTTCAGTTTGAAATTCTAATCACCTGAAGAAGGTTGGAGCATACAACAGTCAAAGCATCATGGCAACAAAGATGAGGACAACAGTTCAAATTATGTAAATAGTGTAAATGAGTTTTAAATATCTGTCCAGTAAATTAAATACATTTACAGAGTGCGATGGATAGACTGTCGTATAAGTTATGCCAAAATGAAACTAACACTGACATCTCATTTTAACAGATGTATTTACCAAAGTTGCACAAAAAATATCTTGAAATATTAAAGAGTAGCAAATTTATTCAATAAAATCTTTATTGGCTTCAACCACAGCATTCAGATGACTTCAGAATCTCTTGAAACTCTTCTGGATGGTCTTCTTGTTTAAATTGATGCATTCTGCCATAATCCTTGCCTTCAGTTCATCTTTGATGTTGCAAGGTGTGTTGTTTGTTTCTTACTCAACTGTACCCCACAGTTAATAATCAAGAGTGTTGCAATCTTGGGAGTGAGATGGCTAGATGTAACAGGTGATGTGGTTGCAGAAATTGTCTGACAGTCATGACTAAGTTTTCCTGCTTGTGTGGCATGGTGCAGAGTCTTTTTGCCAGACACAGATTCTTCCAGCAGCCAACCTCTTAGTCTTATGGCAGCACTACCTCCTCAAGGCACTTGATCTGCCTTGAGGAGGTAGTGCCTCCATGTTGAGACCATGTTACGTATTAAACTAAACACAATTGACTATTAAAGGATGAAAAATTTGGCAGATTTTGGAATCTTTTTTTTTTCAAATCTGCAAATTTATTTTGCTCATGCTAAATCTTCAAAAAACACTATATAAAATTCACTGTTTTTTTATCCATAATCTTGAATGTATTAGAAATTAAAATTATTCAAATTTTTAATAAGAAACATTTCAGTTTGACATTAAAAATTACCCCAAAACATTATTGATGGAATAATCTCTGATCTGTATTTAGATAAATTGTATTTATTTTCAATTTTACTATTTGAATTGTTCACCAATATTGTATATGAGCCATTATTGTACATTATTAGGTTACAATAAAATTTGTACTGTATGTGAATACTACCTCATGAAAATTGGGATTCCTCTCTCACCCCCACACACCAGAGATTGTGGGTGGGGCACAAGACTCTTACTCTGAACCTGATGCCATTATTTTGTTTATGTCAGTTCAAAAGCTAAAGAAGTGTCGGGTCATGATTGCACTTTATAAGACAAGAAAAGTAAAAAATAAAAATTATCCCACTTTTAAGGCTTAGAAATTACAATATGCCTAACTTGTCAAATTTATTTTATGTTTTTTAACAGTTTCTTTATCTGCTTTCAAACTTTTTTCATCCAATTATTACGTATATAGAGTGTAGAGAATGGATAAATTGCAGAGTCTTTACAAGCAATTAAATGAATTCTAATATTTAAACTATTTACAACATTCAGACTCTTGTCCTCAACTTTATTGCAGTATTCATGATATTATGGCCATTGTATGCTCTGAGCTTCAGGTGATATGTGTTGGATATCTCAGTTTCAGTTATTTCCCCTTCGTAACTCAACTTTGTTCACTCTACAGTCACAGATATTGAACTCACAACTCATTGAGTAAAGTCACTTTTTGAGTTACTCAATCAATGCTTTTATTCACTGGGCCATGTATCCTTGAGATGATTGGAGTGTTCAATGGCCCAAATAGTTGTGAATATGCCAAAAAAGATAAGGACAGCTGTCTGAATGATGTAGTATAAATAGTTACAATACTTCATTTCAGAAATGTAGGCAGATCTTGAAGAAGGCTGGAATGTACAATGGCCAAAAAATTGAATATGGCAATAAAGATAAGGACATCAATGTAAATAGTTACAAAGCCTTATCTCAGAAATATAGGCAAATGTTGAAGAAGCTTGAATGTACAATGACCAAAACATTCAAGATGGCAATAAAAATGAGGACATCAATGTAAATAGTTACAATGCCTCATTTCAGAAATATAGGCAGATCTTGAAGAAGGTTGGAATGTACAATGGCTGAAATATTGAATGTATCAGTAAAGATGAGGACATCAGTGTAAATAGTTACAAATCATCTCAGAAATATAGGCAGATCTTGAGAAGCCTAGAATGTGCAATTGTCAAAACTTTGAATATGGGAAAAAAGATGAGGACATCAGTGTAAAAAGTTACAATGCCTCATCTCAGGAATGAAGGCAAATAATGAATTCTAATGTTAGGTTAATATGATGATTAAAAACAAAAATTTAATGAATAAAATGTTGAATTTGGTATGGAATATTTGGGATTTTCAAAAGAAGATTTTAATAATTTCTTGAAATACTGGAATATTTCGTGTAATACTGAAAGAAAGAAGCAACATTGTTAATCCTTTTACAGATGATAATATACAGACGTGCAATGAAGCATTTTTAATGCTGATAACAGATTAGCAAAAGCATTTTTGTATATATGTACAATTTTTATTAAGAAATTTCATATTTTATTTACAGTCACATTGAAACAATCATGAATGAGTGAAATGGCTTATTTACAAGTTTATGATATTCTGATAAATAGTGATTTATGTTTTAAAAGGGAAATATTCTAAAAAAACTAAAAACATTTTTATGATAATTTTTGAAAAATATTTCTGTGAAAATAGTTTCTTCAAATTTACTGAAAGTCTTGCTTAATGAACCCAAAATTATTTTTATCCGTAAAACATCTTACAAAACATTTCTACTGCAAAGTTTTTTTTTAAATCCTGGTCCTTTACATTTTAGTTACAAATATTAAAACCTTTTATACCAGAAAGTTAAGAAGTTATTGAGGCTATTCTGCATTTCACAGAATACAAAAAACTTTTTAAAATATTCTAATAAATTAAAAGATTTTGTAAAGCTTACATACCAGGAAATGATACCAGAAAACCAGTTTTATAACACATTTTCCAACTTTGCTATAAAAGGAATTTTTTTAAAAGTCTACACTCATTAAAAGTTATAAAAATTGTTTTTGGATACTAGTAATAATGCTGTTTGAAACTAGTTTTTTTTTGCTTCTCATAAGAATTAGATCATTATTTGGTGAGGGGCAGAATTTGAAAACTAATATTTGCACAAAATATCGTGAGTTGTTTGCAAGCAAACTTCTCAGAAATCTGATCGTATTATCTTCTCTTTATTAACTTATACTATTATTGTTGGGGACATATTTATTGTAAAAATTCAGACAATATGACTGTGGCTGTGCTCACAAAATTAACAATGTAGTGCAATACATACACAAAAGAGGTAGAAGGGCTGTTGTTTTTTTTTTCTGTTCAAATAATTAATTAAAAAATAAACACAAAAATGCAGAAATCATCAAGTAAAAAAAAAAAAGAAATGGAGGAAAAACTATCACAACTTTTGGTCATTTTGACCAAAATACGAAGATGTATGATATCAGGTGAATATATAGCCACATCAATTCTTGTTTTTCTTTAACTATATTGGTATTTTTTTTTTTTAATCATTTCACCCCGAGCAAGGTGGAAAGGCCACTGATGTGCAGGGGGCTACCTAAATGTAAAAAGATTAATTAGAAAAGAGTGAGGAGTACAAACTAGTTAGAAAGGAACAATAGAAAGCTGAGAAAGCAGGTGCGATGACAGATACATAGGTGAAGAGAAAGGGAAGGTTATACGGGGGTGGGGAGAGAGCTAGAGTCCAGTGGTTAGTAAATGAGTATTGACTTTGCATTTAAATTTCTGGAGGTTGTAGCCGTCAGGAAAGCAAGAATACGGGAGTGAGTTCCACAGGCGGGAAGTGCGAGAGAAGAAGCTGCATGAGTAGAATTGTTGTCTGCATTTGGCTAACCTGACTGTGAATGGGTGGGACCCAGTTGCCAGTCTGGTTGCACGAGTAAACACCTGTTGAGGAGGCATCAGTGACTTAAGTTCGTCTGGGCAGAAGCCATGAAAGTATTTATAGAACAGACAAAGGGAGGCCACATTTTGACAATGGGGAAGTGGCTGCAGTCGAACCACCAGATCAGTACCTATCACATGACAGACTCTCCTTTGGAGCCTGTCAAGAACACTGAGGAGAACGGCAGGGGCGCCTGATCATAAATGGCAGCAGTACTCCATGCACGAACGGATGGTTTACTTGTATATATAAAGGATGGATTCAGGTGGAAAAAACATCCTGGATCGGCATAGTGACCCAACCTTCTTAGCAGTAGATTTTGCTATGGATTCAATATAGTGGTTCCATTTGAGGTCTGAGGACAGGGTAAGGCTGAGGAGGCGTAGTGTATTACTCTCCGGGAGAATCGCTTGGTCCATGCTTATGGGAGGCAGGAGAGGTTGCCTGTAATGGTTGACAGACAACAGCTTGGTCTTAGATGAATTGAAGTTGACAAGCCACTTCTTGCCCCAGTTCACCACAGAGTGTAGATCCCGTTCAAGGTCAGCAGCGAGATTATGTCTGTCCACCACGACAGGTTTCTTACTGGTGCGGGAGTATATTGTAGTGTCATCTGCATAGATGCCTACTTGGGACTTGATCTCATCTGGGAGGTCATTGATGAAAATAAGGAAGAGCGTCAGGCCCAGGATAGAGCCCTGTGGGACACCAGCATTCGTGCTGTAGGATGAAGAGGCACCCCCATTCAGAACGACCTTCATTTTGTGGTTATTTAAGAAAGATTGAATGAGGTCAAGCAGGCGACCGGTTATACCATAACCGTGTAGTTTGCATAGGAGGCCAGAGTGCCAAACCCTGTCGAAAGCCTTGGAGATATCCAGAGCAACCGTGCGAGCCTCGTCAGACTCATCAAGGGCCTGTACTCCATTACGGTTGTTAGCAGGTCAGCCGTGGACCTGGCAAAGCGGAATCCATATTGCCTGTCGGAGAACAGTTTGTGGGTGGTGAGATGATGAACTATTTCAGCATTGATTATAGCCTCGAATACTTTCCCGAATATCGGTAGAAGACTGATAGGGCGATAGTTGGATGGGTCCGAGGGTTCACCACAATTCTTAAATACAGGGATGACTGAAGAGAACTTCCAGCATGCAGGAAAGCAGGAAGCAGAAAGGCAGTAGTTAAATAGTTTAGAGAGGACAGGGGAAAAGTTCAGGAGCACACCTCTTAAGGACTATCACCGGGATTCCATCGTCTCCACACGCCTTATGGGGGTCGAGTTTTGAAATTACTCTGGATACTACTGTCAGGGTAATATATACGTTGTGCAGTTTGGCCTCAGTTCTAATAGGGAAGTCGGGTGGGTGTACTCCGGACGAGTTGAATGTGGAGTTGGATGAGAATCTGTGGGCAAAGCACTCAGCTTTGTCCGCAGATGACGTGAGAACCTCAAATCCATGGATTAAAGGAGGTATTGAGGATTTCCTATTGTTGAGCACTCGTTTACAAATCCTCCAATAGTCCTTGGAGCCGAACTTGCGGTCAGCTATGTGCTGTCGCATTCTCTCAGCAAACAACTGTTTGGCGTCATTTAGGGTTCTCTTGCACTCATTGCGAGCAGATGTGAACAGGCGCCTATTGTGATCAGTTGGCTGTCTCCGGAATAGACGGAAGTAATGGTTCCTGTGGGCAATGGCGGCTGAGCAGGCCAGAGAGAACCACGGAGAGGAATGAGGTTTTAAGCAATACTTCCTGGTGGGTATGAAGGCATCAATGCCAGCTTTCACCCATGACGAGACCTCAGAGGCACAGTCATCAACTGATAGGTCGAACACTTTTCCCCAAGGGACGTCGCAGAGGAAATCGCGAAAGGCATCCCAGTCAGCTTTTTGGTAGAGGTAGGAGTTCCTATAGGTAGGGGGCTCCTGGGGGGAGTGAGATTGGAAAGAAATACTGAGAGAGACTACAGCGTGGTCGGAGTTGCCGAGAGGGCAAAGCTGCAAGACTTGACAGGCATCAGGCGCAGAGGTAAAACATATCTAGCAGTGAGGAATGACCTGAGGGAGTGCTTGAGAAGTGAGTGGGGAAGTCCACCACTTGCGTAAGGGATTGGGAAATAGCAAAGTTCATGGCGTGAATGTCCGCTGGATCAGTAACGGCGTTTTCAAGCCACTCATTATTGCAATTAGAAACTATGTTGCCACCTCAGACAGAGAATGACTAGTCCAGTACTTGTAAATTCAAGTGTGGTGAGCATGTTGACTGCTAGTGGTAAATATTTTAGAATTTAATGAAAAATAAAATTATTGTAATAATTATTTTAAAAAATGTTTGTGTCGATGTATTTTAAAATGTGTATAAGGAGATATGCATGCCAGTCTAATGGTTGCCTATGCAAAATTAAAGGTGAAAAGAAAAATACTTTCTGGTTTTATTGAAATGAATTTGTTATGATCGTTTGAGTTTCATCAAATGTCAGATGGAAATGAAATAAAAAAAAAGCAGGATACAAGAACATGCTTACAGAAATGACAACAGATATTTTTATGATGGCCCTCCATGTAAATCTGTGAAATCTTTCAGCGAATCATTTTCACAGAAGTAAAATAGAAAAATAGGCTCACAAGATTTTCCTCAATTTCCATAAAAACCTAAATATCACTGGACTTCAATGATAACATTGTAATGGACTCAGAATTAAAAATCAGCAAGATTTATACATACTCATGCAAACAGTCTCACAACTTTTATACATATATACAAATGTAAAGAAAAACATTCATATACACACATACATATATATCTTGGCTTTCTGGTAGAGATCAAATATTAAACATAACAGTATTATCAGAAGAAATGTTCCACAATGTAAAAGTTATATATATATATATATATATCGCACAGTGCTGGTGTTAATAAAACAGTGCTCAATATAATATAACAGAGCTATTAAGTACATATTAATAAATATACATATCCCTTACTGATAGCATGACTCAAAGTTTTGTGTACAAAGCTATCTTCAGGAGCTGATTTTCTAAGTGCTGCTTAGATGTGGCACAAGGCCAAGAGTATAGGAGTATCCAGTGAGGATTGAACTCATTACTCAGTTGTAACAGGTCCTAGTGAGACAAGCTTGCTAATCATTACACCATGTCAAGGTGCCTAATGCAATCTTCAGGTGTTGGGTTGTGACTAACCAGCACTGTGTATTGTGCACAATTTTGAGTCATGCTACTGGGGAGGGATAATATATATGTAGGCTTTCATTACTTTTGGTGGGAGGGGTCATTTTTTTTCTTCTAGCTGTGGAGAGAAATACTCTGTTTATTTATTGAAAACGTAAATAATTTCCAACCAGTAATATTAAATAACAACACGTAGAGAAAAAGAATATTACAATTTTTTCTCTTTTTCCATTATATATTATCTGTTCCTGCTTGTAATACATTTCTTATTTCACAATTCTTCTTGGATCGCAAACAGTTTGATGATTAAAAAGAATTTGGTCACCAACAAGAACACTTACGAACAATCATATTTGGCAGTTGACTAACCAACACGTTTTCATTATTGTCTATGTAAAGAAGTGTAAGTGGTGAGAGGAGAGATGGTACACAACATGGGAAGGGAATATGTCTGTTTTTGTATTGGGTAGCAATATGATATTTGTTTCGTAGGAATGCATGGTTGCTTATTCTGGAGTCCATTAGTCCAATACAAGTGCCACTGCAATAGCTAATACTATAGTTAGTAGGATAGTAAATCCAGGTCATTTGAACATCAGAGAATTTCACTTGCCATGGTTTCATGTGACACACGGTCAAATTGTTTACTGTGCTATTTTCACTTTGAAGTGGCATGTCTTGCAGTGAAGAAGAGTTGTCGGCAGATCTCCGATGTCTACCAACCAACGTCCGTGATAGCTGGTGTTTTCTGTGGATGGTTGCTTTTCGTATACTCTCTATACTAATACCAGTGTACATAACAAGCAAAATGTTTGTATTCGAAAGACAGGGTTGTCGAAGTCGAGGGCTCATTATTCTCAATGTAAAATCCTCAGTTTTCAACTTTCTGGCATTCTTCACAATGTCTGTCACGTTCATTATCAAATTATTCTCTTTTAAGTGCATCTCTGAAAATAGAAGAAAAACTTGGAAAATATTTTGATATTTCTTTTAGCTTAATATTTATGTTTAACAAATTCTACTGGTGAAAAACTAAGGAAAATGAACTTTGTTCTCATTTTGCAGCAGGTAGTATCACCAACCCAGCAACAGGTGTAAAAACAATTTAACTTTTTTCTACTATTAAATAAAGCAATATCTAAGCATTTAGAATTTTTCTGAGAAAATATCTGAAAATAATCCTAGTTCTTTCTTTATATACCAATAAAAGAAACTATATATTTAAATATACATTATCTCCTTAATATAAACATTGAAACTAAACAGTAGAGCTTATTGAAAATCCTGTTGGTATAAAATAGGATATTAAATCTAAAGAGTGGACCTTAGGACCTTATTAATATGAAAATATATTGTATCTAAAGAGCTTACTGAAAGTGTCATGATCTCATTAATAAAAACACATTGATATAAAAAGTAATGCTTATTGAAAATCTCACTGATATAAAAATTCATTGCATCTAACGAGCAGGGTTTGTTGAAGGTGTCATGAACTCATTAATATAAAAAATATACTAAAAAAGTTGTTTGTGCAAAACTATAGTTCAAAGAGTTAATATGTTAAAGTTGTTGACTTCATTGAGGAAAGCTTTGTTCAATGGTATCTGGCAATACAAAAAGAAAAAAGTATAAAAATGAACAAAATGATTATTGCTCTTCACTTGTCAGAACTTGATCAAAGAAATTAAAATTTGGTGTGCATCAACTAAAAAAGGGAAACACAAAAAAATAAAATGCATATCAATAATATATTGATATATACCAGCCAATCCTTTTTTTGCGTAAGGATAGTTGTCTTTATTTAATATAAATTGTTTCAAGGACTTTTAAGTGGTAGTCGGAATGTCATCTACTTAAAACTGAAGATATATCCTCACAAATGTATGATACACATTCTCAATGTTTGATCTTCTGAGATTGCAGAAAGAGAAACATTCAGATCATTGAAAGTCAAAATCTACTTCTTACTTGACTCACTTGAAAAAAATCAAGTTTCTTTTTTTATTTCCAGTTTCCTGATAGGCACTAAATTCACAGGAACACTTCATAAAACAGAACAAGCATTAATAAAACAAGAACTGACTTTAAAGGAATAACTGTTTTTTATACCTTATCATCTGTGCAAGTTAAATTATAAATTTCAGTCAGGCTCTTCTCTCAAAAGTGACCAATTTTACTGAGAATGTTGTAAAAGCAATTTTACTGGACTGGTGTCCAATATTTAAAATCTTAATGATACTTTGTAAAATTTTAATATTGATCTTGGTCAATACCTAGATGGGTGACTACTTGGGAATATTAGGTGGTGTAAGCTTTGATGTGCATGTGGTGTAATTAAGTGATAATGGCTTGAAATTGGAACTTAGGGAACCAAGTTCCAATTCCAGTTGGGTTTGTTCTAATCACTTAAGTGCAAATATCTTTGGGGAAAGTATGAAACCACTTCTTCTCCTAGCTATGGATTAATTAGAAGGACTTGTAAAATGTTTATTATCTCCCACAATATGATCTAATAATGTTTACTGGCTTTAAATAACCTGTAAAAGGTTGATAAGCCATAAAAACAAATCAATCAAAGATTTTATATTCCTCTTACTGCTTTAGTTAAAAAAAAAAAACGGAATGAGAAATTACATTTGCTCTCTCAAATATTTTGAGGACAAAGTTTTAGTAGAGGAAGTAAAAAAAAAAAAAAAAGAAAGAACGAAAAGTGTTTTCTAAAATTCAGCTGGCAGATAATGCATAGATGATAGGAAAGTCAATAAAAATTTTGACTAAAATATTTTGTTTTCAGTATTTACATTGTCGTCTTCATTGCTATATTTACAAGAACATATGGCCCAGTGGATAAAACAAAAAAAAAACAAAATTTTCAGGAGTTGAGTTATCATGAGGAATTAACTAAAACTGAGATATCCCAAAAAAGTATGGCATGTGGAATTAGAACAATTTACTCTTGTAGACTAAATAAATGGCTCAGTTCAAAATTCCAACAAATAACACCTGAAGAAAACAATGAATATGTCAATAAAGATGCCAACAACAGTTTGAATGATGTAAATAGTTACAACACATTTCAGAAATGTAGACAGATGATAAAAAAAGACAGTTCACACTCCACCCATGTCTATTGAACAGGTTAAGAGGCTCATCCCTTGTTCCCCGTTTAGGATGTGGTTTCCGGTTTTCTCTTTTCCAATCTTTTCACTATTACGTATCCCCCTGCACATCAGTGGCATTACCACCTTGCTTGGGGTAATACAATTAAAAAAAAAAAAAGAATACTTTGAATCAAAGACTTAATTTAATATTAAAAAATGCAAGAATTACTATAAAACTACCTTGGAACCTGGGTTCAGAAATTGAATTTGTTCCTGAAGGAAGGCCATTCAGGATTTGAAATATTTGCAAACTGAAACTATTTTCAAAATAAGAAGCAATGTAAAATGAATTAATCTGTTCCTGGACCCCAGATAATTGCTTACTTATATTTTTAAAACAGGACTTTGAGCACAAGTTCACACACAAAACCAATGAAAGTCATTAAAACTAACAAAAAAAGATAAGCACAATACTAAACCGATAAAATATAGACAAAAACTTAATTTAATTTTACCGTACATGTATAGAGGAGAGTTGATAGCATCAGTGGAAGGTGGTATTTGTAATTTGCATCTTTATATTTTCACATATACCTATTTCTTTTCCTTCTGTGTGTCACATTCTTTCAGGATGTGGGTGATCTTGGCTCTCCACAATTTTTTGGTCCCTTGTAACTTAGTAAATTTTATCTTTTCACTATTTCTTCTAATCTCTGTTCTGCCAACCATTTTCACAAACACACTAAGGAAGTGTTGTAATTTTCCTAAAACCAGATCTTCTTCTGATTCATGTTACACAAATTTCTACCACTGACCAGATCAGAACACTCTGAAACCAAAGACTGAACTAAAACTTTGCACATAGCTTTCATTTCACTTACACACTCAAAGAAAAATACAATTCAAAATTTCTACTCAATAGCACCTACTCCCACCTTAAGAAACAAAATAAAAATTGAAGCTGCCCTGAGCCTAAGAAAAGAATACAAAAACCCATCAAAGGGACTTCTTTGGCTGTCAGTTGTCTCACCAGCCATGGATTCACAATGCTTGTCAGGATGTGACATCCCATCTCCAAAGAACACCCACCAAAGACAAAGACCATCAACACATTAAGTCACAACTCACCCACCCTCTCCTACTGTACACCTATACAAACAACTTCTATGATTCTGCTTATCTTTTTTTTTTCAAAATTTACACCAATTTACCATTTGTTGTATTTTTATGTTAATACAATTGTTTACTTCTTAAACCTCAGTTGTTTCTTCTTTGTTCTGCCACTATACAAGAAAACAAAGGCAATACTTTTCTTTGCCCCTCATGCCTTCAATTTGTTCTGTGACTATCAAATTTTCTAAGCCTTGTTTCCACATGTGTCCTAGAAATTTTAACTGTCTTTTTCGGATGTTAAGTATAAGTTTCTTTTTTGTTTCCTTTTTTTCAAAAACTTTGTCATTGCTCACATGTTCAGTCCATGTTATTCTCAGCATCCTTCTGTAGAACAACATTTCTCTTGCCTCAAGTTTCTTCTTCATCTATGAAGAGATTGTTCAGCATTCATGGCTACATAAGAGTGTGGATACTACATAACTACATAATCTCTTTGCTTCTAACAACATTTCCTTGTTTGTATAGCTTTTTTGGAAGGCCTTCAGATTTCGGGATTACATTTTCTGTCCACTGTTAAACATTTCCAAAATATTTAAATTGTTGTACTTATTTTATTTTGGTATCACCAATTTGTAATTTTCATACTGGGCTGCTCCTTTTGCTAACAACCATACATTCTATCTTTTTGCAATTCATGTTTAGTTATTTTTTCTAGCTTTCCTTTACTATCTTCTGTAGGAGTTCCTGTACTTTCCTTTCTGTGTCTACTATCAACACTGTGTCATCTGTGTATCTAATATTGTTAAGATTTTGACTATGAATGATGAATGCTGGCAGAATTTTTAATTCTCTCAAAATCACCTGACTGTAAAAATTGAATAATTCTGATGAGACGATTCATCCTTGTCCTACGCCCCTTTTCAATTTTTGTATATTTACTGAGTTCATTTTTCGTCTTCATGCAGGCAGTTTACTCTCAGTTTAACTTTTGGATTATTTTAATATCAAGTTTAGCAGTTCTTTGCGGTGTAATTTAGCAAACCCTTTTGTATAATATATCAAAAAATATATACATCCCTTTGTATTTTCATATTGCTCTTTTTGATATCATTCTTAGTATAAATATTTCATTTCTTGTTCGAGTGTCTATAATGAAACTTCACTGTGTACTGTTTCTGTTCTAATTCTTATGAACGCTCTATTCATCAGAATTCAGGTGATAAGTTTTGTTATGGCTCATTAGGCTTATAATCTGATGAAATTTGCATTCATTTGCACCTGATTCCTTAGGCAGCATTAAGAAAATCTACTTAGGTCTTCCGCTTTTGTATCTTTTTTTATATGTCATGTCCCTTCAGGACGTAGGTGATCATGACCCTCCACATCTTCTTGTCCCTTGTAGCTCTTACAATGTGTTGTCTTATTATTTCTCCCAAACTGTTCTGCCACCCATTTGCTTAAGCCTGTCAAGTATATCACGAGCAATTCTTTAAGCCCTTCTTCCTCATTACATGTCCTAAAAGCTTCAGCTGTCTCTTCTTGTTGTTAAGTATAGTTTGCCTTTTCATTCCCATTCTCTACAAAACTTTGTCATTGCTCATATGTTCAGTTCATGGTATCCTCAGCATCCTTCTGTAGAACCACATTTTGGTTGCTTCAAGTCTTTCCTTCATCTATGAGGAGATTATCCAGCATTCACTGCTATGTTGGAAGATAGGTATTACATATGAGTCCAGTACTCTTTTCTTTTTTTTTTGTTTCCAATTAAATTTTCCTGTCTCTCAATACTCTACTCAGCTTTTGGAACACATCCTTGTCCATGCCAATATGCTTTTGAATTTCATTGTCACACTTTTTGTTCTCAGTTAGAACACTTCCCAGTTATTTAAATTTCTGTATCTTTTTGATTTTAGTATCCCACTGTTGTATATTTAACTTATTATGTCTAATCTTGTCAATGCTAAAACCGTCTCAGGCTACTTGCTTCCCTAATACAAGTTGGTCCTACTACATGGTTTCCATTCAGTTTGGCTGATTTAATATTTCTGATTCTTCAATATATCTGTATGTTGCTGGTTGTCTTCTTTCATTATGGATGAGTTTTCTGATGTAATCATTTCATCTCTGAAATAATATCATTCTCTAATATCAGAACTTTTGCTTGACGTGAACAGTTGCTGGGTGAAGGTCCAGTGACATGTGATGCTCATGTCTCCCTTTACTGGGCAAAAGATCAATTCTAAGGTATCTACATCACTGTTCTTTAATATTCTAAATTTTTATTTTCACATTGTTTTCCAGCTGTTAAATGAATATAAATTTACTAAATCTGAATTTTATTATCACTTGTAATTTCAAAATGTTCAGCTTTTGAATTGAATTTATTCAAAATTATTATTTTAATGTCTATATTTCTTATATCAATACTCATGCCAGTGTCTACTTCAGTTTATATTCTAACTTTAAAAAAAAAATTAGAATTGTAAATCAGGTACACTGTCACTGCTGTGGTTATATTTATACATCTTTATTAAACTTACATAGCCTGCTGTTTGTTAAAATATACAATTTCAAAATGTACTTATGTCTTTATGAAAATTATATTATCTGCTTCTGACATATATATATATATATATATATTTAAAATAAATTACTACTGGTGGTTATATTGTAATTTATATTATGATGTATGATTTATTTTTCACCCCAAATATACTCTATAATTTTAATTTAAGAGGAAATCCCATGTCATGTTTTTAAGAATGACTATTAATGTAATAGATGTAGGTCTGATATAGAAAGTTTATTTTAAATTAATTTAAATTCATTTCCATAATGTTATAATTTTTTTTATCTCTTTTTTATTTTTCCCCCTCCCT
This sequence comes from Ascarosepion bandense, assembly GCA_037127315.1. NCBI lineage: Eukaryota > Metazoa > Mollusca > Cephalopoda > Sepiida > Sepiidae > Ascarosepion > Ascarosepion bandense. Next base: position 3,756,085 of record JBBBDQ010000856.1, read on the forward strand.
CTTTTTAGGTTTATCTTTCTAACATTTCATTTTTATTTTTTAATGATTTAATTATTTTAACTGAATTTTTAAAAATTAATAGGAATTTTTGGGATACTAGTAAGAGTAGTTATTTTATCAAATTGGATTGAAATTATGTTGCACAATTTAATTTTGTACTGTAAATATATCCCATTATATTTTAAATTAAATTTCAAAGTTAAATTTTTACATGTATGTTAATATCATATTACAGCTAAATTTTCCACGTCAGATTAATATTAGTTTACAGAAAAAGCTTTTTATATTTTTATTTTTATAGGTATTTTTGTAATTTCTTTTGCCTTCTTTTATAATAGAATGAATATTATTATTATTATAATTATCATTAGGCCTTAAAAAAATTTTGTTTGATACATAAATATATATGTATATAAATACATATATAAATATGTGTGTAAGTGTATATATGTATATATACATATATTTGTTATCTCTTTATTGTTTTATTTATTATTATTTTTTTTTCTCTTCTTTACATTAATCAATCGTCTATCTTTTCTTTATCCTTGCTTTCCTCTTTCTTTGGGGTTCTTTTCGAATGAGTGAGAAATTTTCGTATATAAGCGTTACAAATGTCTATTCTAATATGGACATGTGAGTGTCTATGTAAAATAAAATAAAATAAAACAAAATTTTTGGAGGGAGTTATTTTGAGGACCAACTGTTGTACTATTTGGGTCTGACAAGCCATGATAACATCAGGATGCGGTGAAATATGTATTACCCATTGTAATAATCTAAAATCTTTTATAAATTATATTACTCTGTTAAATTAAATGAATGAATTTAACTTTGAGTTCTCTTGAGTTCGTCTCTACCGGAATTTACCTGGATTGTATACCAAGTGTGCTATGTTATATATATAAGTTTTCAAAACACTGTGAATTATTCATCCTTAGTATTTTTGTTATAAACTAAATAATCCTTAGTGCTATTTTCAAACCTATGTAGACATAAAAATACATTACAACCTGCTTTGTGATGTATTTTTATTGCATCTTGAAGGTGTTGTTGAACTTATTGTACTCTACAGAGTATTTAATTGAAACCAAAATGACAGCTCTGATAAAAAATTCCTGTCAGCATCTTTATAGTCATTTATTTCCTGTAAATGGCAATTTTCTTATTTTTCTCCAAAATGGCACAGCAAGTCAACAATGTTAACACACCACTCAATAAATTCTGGGTCTAACTAATAAAACAACCACTTTTAAACAAAGTTCGACTTTATTCATCAACATAGTCACCTTCTAGGGTCTACACTGATTCCAACACTTCTCTAACAATTCAATGCCCTTTTTTGTGGAATGATTTGTCTTTGGCCTCAAAATATGCCACAGTTTCTAATATCACTTCTTCAATGAAACAAAATCTCTTTCCCTAGAGCATTCTTTTGAGGTCTGCAAACAGCTAGTAGTCACTGGAGACCAGATCTGGAGAATAGAGTGAATGTGGAAGCAATTGAAAGTGCAGTTCATGTAGTTTTGCCATCGACTTATGATACAGTGTGACATCTTGGTGAAAGATCACTTTTTCTTCTTTATTTGTGACCATTTGTTGGCAATTTCTTCCTTCAAATGCACCAATAATTCTTTATAATATTCACTATTGATGGTTCTTCCTTTCTCAAGGTAATCAATGGACAAAATATCTTGCGTATCCCAAGATACAAAGGCCATGGTGTTTAAATCTTTGGTCACTTTGGATGGATTTCACCTGCTACTGTTCATTCAGCTGACTGTTGATTTGACTCTGGAGTGAAGTGGTAAATCCTTGTTTTATCCATTGTCATGTATTTATGCAAAAACTCCTTGTTGCATTGAAACAGTTGCAAACAATACTCTGAATCGTTGACGCATTGTTTTTGATTGAGTGTGAGCAAACATGGCACCTATTTTGAACACAGTTTTCTCATTGACAAATGTTCATGCAAAATAGTGAATACATTGCCTTCTGATATGTTTAACTTCTCTGCTATCTCACACAACTTCAATTTATAATTGGCCAAAATGAGTTTGTGAATTTTTTTGGTGTTTTCCGGGACATCTGCTGATTTTTGGTGATCTGAGCATTCAGCATCATTTGTGTCTGTACGACCACATTTAAAGTCAGTATACCAGCTCTTAACCATTGTTTCCAATGGAGGATAGTCCAATAATACATATTAAACCATTGCTTTGCTCGAACAGTATTTTTTCCCATCAGAAAACAATGCTTTATCAACACACGAAATTCAAATTTTTCCATTGTTTTGAAAATTTGCAACAGTAGCTTCACTTAAATAATTGTAATTTGTAAACTAATAATTTGATTGGGCCTGAATTTTGTCACGTACCATTTGAAAATTAGTAATTCATAAAAATCATATGGATTTTTTATTAGTGGCGCCATCTATATGTCAGGTTCAGGATTTATTGAGTGATGTGTTATAACAATGAATCAGTTAAAATGCTAATAGGTTTTTTGTTCCTCAGAAAAAATATTTATTTGCTTAAAATGCTTGAGATAAAACATCTATTCAGAACATATTCAGCCATTTTGAATATCTTGAGAACCAGCTGTGTGGCCTTGATGTAATTTGACAACTAATTAGGGACCTTACTGCGTATGCATAAACAAAACTACTTTGAGGTTGCTTTATAAGCTGTGGGATACAACCAACTGACCTTATGTACTGCATGATTGACATTCACAGCAACTAAACAAGTAAACTCTTCAAATCTTGTGTAAACTTTGTAAGCTTGTCTCCCTTCTTTCCAGTTTGCATTTACCCAATGAATGGAATATAAGCTGGTTAAAATTTCTTTTTCTCGCTTTAACTTCTGATGTCTGGAGAGTCTATGCCACTTTAATTTCTGCAGACTGAATTTAATTTCTACTAGACTTTTTGTTGGCCATGTATATACATAAAAACCTATACAGATTTATTTCCTATTTTTGGTATCACCTATCATCAGTTACATATTTTTTACACTCTTAGAGAATTTTGACTGAAATAATTCTCCAGAATTCATTGGAACTAAGTCTTTTGTTATCAACTTTAGCTTGGACTGACTGTATATAGCTGATCTTCAGCATTCTCCAAAACTTTCAGCAATGGTTACAGGTAGTTCTGAATATAGCTTAAGTCTTGCTACACCATCTTGTAGAAAGCCTCAGAGCCACTCAAGGTAGAAGGTTACAGAGTAAGAGACACAATTTATGCAGATATATGGAGAATATGTGTATTGTGATGCAGTGGATATCAGCTCGGAATGAGAAATTGGAGAGCCAAGTTCAAAATCCAGTTGAATTCATTGCATTCACTTACGTGCAAATGCCCTTGGGAAAGGTATTAATTTGTCTCTTCCCCCTCCAGCTATGAATTAAGTAGCAGGACAGATTGGGTTCTATAGCCTTGGTTGACAACCAGTCTACTGCAAAAAAATCTTCTGCCCAGTCAGTCATGTCTCTTTTGAGACATGAGTGCCCCAGCTTGTGTCCCGTTACTTAACTGACTGTGGAGAATATAATGGTTAACCCTAGACTTGCACAGGTTAAGAAAGTAGTGATTGAAAAAGCATTATCTTAAGAATCAGATCCACAAGGTAGCAGTTTGTGGGAAACAACAGGGATCTTATCCAGACTAGTAACCTTCATAGATTTAAGGATTTTAATGTGTTTGGAAATTTTGTGAGTCAATATCACAAAACTTGTGTTCCATGAGAAAAGGAAAGTCAGGTAGAAGATGCATCTGGAGTTTTAAGTAAAGATCATTGCAAAGAGCTTAGCTTTGTTGGATAAAGATGACATACTGTCAGATGCATTAATAATTACAGATACTGTTAGTGATTCTACAGAATTCATGGGAACAAAGTTTTTTGTTGTCAAAATTGGCTTAGGCTAATATCTGACCTTAAAAGTTTTTTCACAATGACTATGCGGCAGTTCTGAATGTGGCATGATTCTTGCTACACTGTTTACAGTAATAATGTTGGTAATAATGGTTATAGTGAGCTATGACCACAACATATTCTGGTGTGTACCAAAGCTGAATATTCAGTCTTTGTTGATACTTCTCGAGATGGATAAAGCTTTACTTAAGCAATTAACATATTTTTTAATAACTCAATTACTTATTACTTTCAACCTATCAAGAAGTGTGAGAAAAGAAATTATTAGAAGAGAACAGATGGTTGCATCTAGCTAGTTCAACACTAAAACAGTGATACCTAGTTGCCAATTTAATAGCAGTGTTTAAATTCATGCAATTGAAGCATTAAAGAATAAAACTTATCAGAAGAGTTGCCATGAAAATACTTGTAGAAAAGTCAGAGAGAAGTCATCCACATCAATGAGAAAGTAACTGATGTTGAGATGCCAGATCAGTTTTGCTTTTCCCTAAAAAATTATTGAGAAACTTATCTATTTTCTTATGAGACAGATGACATGACTTACTTGGAAATGACAAATGAGATGGTCTTGTACGAAGTCTTAAATCTGTAAAATGACAGTGTCTGTGATGATGGTGCTGTAAGGTCAAAACCAGTTCCGAGTCATAGATGTGTTCAGGTAGGGTACTCCAGTTAAAACTGTACTTCCAACTGAATTTTAAATGATATTCTGGAAAAAACAAAAGTTTATTATTTAGATTATAAATTGCGTAGCTTTAAAAAAAAAAATCAACACATGCTAATATGTTGAGCACAAAAAAAGCTTTTATATATAAATAGCCCATATCAACCTTTTCCCTCCATTCAAACAAAATCTATGTCTAAATTTTTCACTCTCATGAAACCAAACCTCTGGCTACCTTTTTTAATCTGTTGAAAAGCAAACTGTTGTCTACCTTTTAGGTACTCATGCAAACCAAACCTTTGTCTATCTTTTAGGCATTCAAGTAAACCAAATATTTTTCTACCTTCTTGACTGTCTACTTTTTGACACTAATCCAAAACTGACCTATGTCTACTACTTTGACTCTTGTGCAAACTAAACCAAACATGTCTATCTTTTTGACTCTCATGCGAACAAAAACGTCTGTCCACCTTTTAAACTCATATAAACCAAACTTATATCAATTTTTTCAATGTTTATGCAAACCAAGCATAAATCTACATGTTTTACTCTAATCCAAACTACACTCATGTTTATCTTTTTGACTCATGTAAACCAAACATGTCTGCCTTTTTATTTTCATTCAAATCAAATCTCTGTCTACCTTTTTGACTAACTTTTCTATTTAAGAACAAAATTCAACCTTAATTTAACTTTTTTATTCATAAAAGTAGAATCATAGTGAATAGTTATTTTATAATTTTTTAATTACTATGTATCATCTTTTATTTGTCATGCCCTGAAAGAACATGAGCAATCATGGCTCACCACAACTTTCTGTCTCTTATTTTTTCAAGTAACTTTTAACACTTTACCATCCTACTTTATTCCTGTTTTGCCATCCATTTATGCAAATTCATTAAATAGTTTACTTACTGCTTCACTCTACTATTGTCTTCCATATGTCCTGTGAGTATTAAATTCTCTAAGACCTCATTATATGCCTCAGAAATTTCAGCTGTCTCTTCTAATTGTATATACCAGTTTCTTTACAGTGTCAAAGAGATTATATTTCTCATGACACTGCTTTTAACTACCTTCACTCCCCAGCAATGTTTATTGTTTTAAAAAGCAAGAATTAGAATTGTAATAAAAACCTAAATATATGATGAAAGGGAATTTATACACTTTTCTTGAGAATTTACAACCAAAATATTGAACACTAACATTTGTCAATATTTCTGAGATGAGATATTGTAACTATTTATACTGTTTACATTGTTTGCACTATTGTCTTCATCTTTGTTGTCATGTTCACAATGTTTTAGACATTGTATGCTCCAACTGGCCACATTGTATGCTCTGGCTGGTCACATTCAATGTCTCAAAAGCCAAACTGGTGATGTTAATGGATTAATACTTTAAAATCTTAAAATTAATTTGATATAACATATTTTCTAGTCACAAAGAAAATCATTTCTGAAATTATTTTAGAGGATTGCCATCCAATGTAACTCATCCAAACCCCATAATTGACAATTTCAAGCCATGTTAGACATTCCCCTCATCATGTAATATTTACTTCATGTATATTTTGATCTGAAATTGAATCTTATATACTGGCAAATATAGTAAATGTTAAATATTAATTTTTAAAAAAAGTCCTTGTCAAATCTACTGAAAAAAGATTTTGTATTCAGTGGATATATGGTTAAAAAACTGATAAATTGTATTTCTCATTTCTTCTTTTAAATGTTTAATTCCGGCAAAGTAAATTGAAGATGTAAGATTTTGTGGCAAATTTGAAAACTATGTAATGGTTAACCTGGCACCTGTTTTTTACCTCTGACCTCTGACCTATTTTTTACCTCTGACCTAGCTTTAACAGCTAGGTAGTGGGGACATTCAATGCCTCAAAAACTAAATTAGTGACATTCCATCATCACTGAGTGGATCCTGAATTTCCATCTATCATAATCTATGGGTATCCTCTCAGAGAGCACCTACTGGGACTTAAGCCCAACCCAAACCACATGTGGAACTCGTACATACAGTGGTGGTTGTGGAACTCTGAAAGTGGTGGGGCAACTTAGGGGCTGTGAGTTTTCTATGGAGAAGGGGGCAAACCCAAGCATTGTTTTCATTTTCATACTATGCCATTATTGTATACACAACTTAGGAATGAGTTTGAGTATAAGTATGTTACTTCACTAAATTAAACGGAATAACTTATCATTCATAGTAGTAGAGTTCTAATCTATTCTTGCCCTCTTTTTCACTTTCAAGCTGTTGGAACACAAGAGAGGTTAATTTAAAAACAAAGTCAAAGAGTTATTTCTAACATCAATACTAGCAGAACAGTGTGTTTGTCTGCACTGGGTTTTTCCTCTACAAAACTTTTTTGAAGCACAAAAAATAAATGTGAGAAAAACAATAAATGCAAAAATAAAATAATGCAATGAAATCAATGGGCACCACAGCCATACAAAAATCAGCTAAAAAATTAATTTATTTTTCAGCAAAGCCTGACCATATGATCAAGAAGCTACTTTGAAATAAGGAAATAATTTAAATATCATTTGTCCGTGACCCTGAAACAAACACCAAATAGACCATTTGGGTTGACACAAACCCAAGTTAAAATTCAATTTGATTTTACTTATTTCTCTAGATTTCAACAAAAGTTAATGTAAATTATTTTACACCAGTATTTATAGAAATTTATTTCTTAAAGAGCAGAGTCAATTGACATTACAACTAGCTCAAAAATGTACGCTTCATCAAATGGTTGGACTTGGAGTATAGTCAGTAACTGGATAATTCACAGATGGGTAATTCATTCACTAGGCTGACTGCAAATAACTGTTTGCACTTTCATTGACATCTTATTGCTCTCTTCTGACTTCAGATTCACTAAAAGGTTGCAAAACTTTTTTTTCCTAAAATTACTGACCAATTCTGTCACTCGGCCATAAATCACTGACTCCCTATGTACCTACAAATCAAACTGTGTATATTATTTCTAATTAATGTCTTCCTCCAGATATGAAAACATGATTAAGTCTCTTTCCCTTCCTAACAACATATCTGTTTCTATCTATTTGGATGTTTTATTTTGTTTATTTTTCTTTTAAACTGGTCTCTGTATGTGTCCTTAAAAATCTAAATGAAAAAGAAAATGCAGAGGGAAAAGTGCTAAAGATCAAGTCTTATCAAAATCAGAGACTGATTAGTTTTATAAATTTTTGAAGCTTATAAAAATGGAGGGGGGCAACTGAGGTGCCAGCCAAAATTTGGGGGTGAGGGAGCTTCCCCAGAAGAATTGACACTTCATACATATGATCCATTGCTAAAGATGCTTGGAAAATGGTTGGTTCCCTGTACCACCCCAGTAGGTACCTGACTCTTCTTACTATCTACTACAGTACAATAGCCTAGGGAATTAAAGTGTTGGTTCATGAATTTGGTGGTCTAATAATTGTGAGTGGAATACCTGGGCTAGGCAGTGTGTATCTTAACTCAGTGAAATAACTGAGCAGTACTAAAAATAGACAAGATTTCCCTAGACATGAGCAGTGAAACAAGAACTGTCTATCCCCTTAGATTAAATAAAGGGTCCAGTTCAATTTCTGGACTGGGCAGTGTGTACATAGATTAGGTGGAAACTGGACAAGCAATAAATGATCAATACTAAAAATAAGAACTAGACAAGATTTCCCTAGACATGGGCAGTCGAACAAGAAGTCTATCCCCTTAGATTAAATAAAGGGTTCAGTTCAATCTCTGGACTGAGCAGTGTATAAACAGGGCAAGCAATAACTGAGCTATCCCCATCTCAGAATTCCCTGTAGGTTACCCAGATCAATATACACCTGATTAAGGTCAAAAGATATAATGTCCAAAATGTGGTTACAATAACAAAGACAAGGATAGTAGTTTGAATGTAAATAGTATAAATAGAGATAACACCTTATCCTAGAAATTCAAACAGAAAATTTTTTTTTTTCAGCTAAAATACTGTGTTGTATCTTGTACTGCAAATTAAAAAATTGCAAATAAAATTGAACTTTTTTTAAAATTTAGAACTTCTTTATGACATGCTACAGTCCCTGAAACAGATTAATCTAGTTTGTTATATTACAGATCCCTTTTATTTTTTGCTAGATAAAATACTGTATTTTATATTGTACTGTTCATTGCAAATAAACTTGATGGACTTGTTAATAAGTAGTTTGTCAAATACACTGCTGAATAAAAATACTCACTAGACAAAATGTATGTTTCATATGCAAACAGAAATATTCATCCTTGCTTCAGATCAGTTGTCATGAAAGTTTAAGGTTAAATATCCAGTTTACTATGCAGTGCGGTCTAAAAGTAGGTGGACGGTAAATGATAACATTTTACTAATACAATTATTACACCGACGATTAAATTTTATTGTTTACAATAATAACAATACCATATGAATATTGAATACCATTGTAATAATATAACTGATACACAGGCCTCTTCCACTTACGGTCCACCTACTTTTGGACCATTTTCCTTATGTTTTTCATTGACAGAACGTGAAAATGTACCTATTTTATAAACTATCACTAGCTGAGTAATATTTAAGTGTATTTTCTTTTAAATTTAGGAACCCCACGTTAGTTTAATCCAGTCCTGCTAAGAATTAATTTATAACAATTACTTTACTTAAAAGTTATCAGCTAATTATCACCATATAAAAGACATTGTCATTCCAAATAAGCTTCTTTCATCTTGAATTGCATTAACTCTTTAGCATTCAATCTTCCCAAACCCACCCTGTAAATATTGTCTCTTAATGTTCAACACATCATACCTGTGTATTTTCTCTATGTGACTGCAGTTGACATCATAAATTCCTTATAACATCCACAATATTTTTATTATCTACTTAGTATATGCTTTGCTTTGCCAGGATTACATACAGTTTTGAATTCAGAGTTGTCTTTCTCTTAGATTGGTTTCCACCCAAGTCTATAGGATCCAGTCTGCCCTGCTGTTTTATCCATACTGCTATAATATATGAAAAGATCATCATAAATAATGCCAGAAGTCATGAAAATAGTGAGTCCTTGACAGTGAGGCTTTGAGAACAGATATTTACAGAGCAGATTTGCACATGTTGAACACTAAGGGGTTAAAAAATAAGTATTAAGTTGAGTCATAAATAATTTACCTTTTTCTTAAAAAAATTAAGTATGATTTATCACTATTTACAATGGCTTTTTGCCACTTGCCAGGCAGCTCTTCCATATGCTTTTAGCAAAAATTCCACAGGTTTTAATGTGAAAAATTTTTGACAAACTCTTGAATATGGTTTTCATTAGAGGATGTTTTCCTCATCAAAGTGTTTTACAGCGAGTGAAAAATCACAATAATTGGTTGGTTCACTGTGATGTGAATATGGCAGATGGGGTAGAACTGACTGAGTTCCAGAATGTTTTTCCTGTGTTATTCTTGCTTCATATAGCCTTGCATTGTCATGGAGAAGAAAAACATTTTTCCCAATTTAAAAGTAAAGAGCACTTTTCAACCAAACATTTATGGACTTGTTCCTTCTGCTGGATGTATAAATGTTCATTTAGTGTTTCTTTGCATTTTAAGATAAATAATACCTTGACACCACATGCACAACATTACCATTTTTCCATGGAACTTAGCTTTTGGGGTTGGTTGTGGATATATACCCTTGTTAATCCATTGCCTTTTCTGTTGAACATTGTTGTATGCACTTTTCAACACCTGTTATATCTAAGGAATGGTTAGTTGGTATGAAACATTTGTCATTACAATTGGTTTCCTCAAAACAGAAATTACTCATGAGTTGAGCTGATATCTTCCATTTTTCATTAAAAGTAGCACTTTCAAAGTAAGAATGACCCTCAAGGAGTAACAGTTATTGTAGTTTCTGTCTTTTAAATTTATAGAATTGCTCTTAATATGTGGCCTCTATAAGTCTTGGGAAACCATGAAACATGGATTTATTTTATTTAGCTGGTTCTGGTTGTGTAGTTGCTTGATTTAAAAATTGAGCACAAGTGAGGTGATATTATCATGTAGAAAATGGCCTGGGAAAAATTTAATTATGGGAGAATGCCCAAGGGAAGGACAAAGACCACCACTGCTTGACTCTGGTGTTGTCACAGGAGTTGACAGAACAAGGTCGGATACAATGTTGGACTGCCTTTTGGACACTGACTCAGAGTTTACGCTCACAGCTTTTCACATGATTTGGTATTTTTTTTATAATCGTTTCACCCCGAGCAAGGCATTTCACTGCCACTATTGCGCAGGGGGTTACATAGAGGGGAAAGTGGTGAGAAAGGATGGTTAGATATAGGAAATGTCAGAAGGAGGGTTGGGTAGATGGTGAGAGTGTTGGTAGAATAGATGCAAGTTAGTGTGATAGGAGGTGTCTATTGACCTTACATTTAAACTCCTGGAGATTGTAGCTGTTGGGAAAGCAGACATGTGGAAGGGAATTCCACATGGCTGCAAAGCAGCAGAGATTTGGAATCATAGTTTCTTTCTCTTAGATAGCCTACTTTGCCAGGCTAACAAGTTCCATCTTCTCCATTGAGACATTATTTCATTGCATATCTATATACGTATACAAGGTTTGATCAAAATGTATTGAGACTGGTGCTATAAAAAGAACACTACAACGCATATCAATTTGGTATTGAATCTCCTTTAAAGTAGTCTCCTTCTGAAGCCATACACTTTGTCCAGTGCCATTTCCAATGATGAAAGATTTCCCAGAACTCCTCTTTTGGGATGGTGATCAGCTGCCTGTCTCATTATCTTGGATTCCCTAAACATCTTGAAAACTTTTTTGAAGAGGAAAAAGTTTCAAGGAGCAAACTTTGGGGAATACGGTGGTTGTCAGATCTGGCAAATATTTGGTTTCTCCAAAAACTACTGCACACATCGTGGTTATTTATGGAACTTCTGTGGTATGGTGAGCTGCCCATACTCTACACCAGCATTTCTCAATGTTTTTACTCTTGTGTAACCCTTAAAATAAATTATATGTCTCAAAAAAACCAAAAAAAACCAAAAAAAAAACCTGTGCAAAAACAAAATTATATACCATATTTTTCTCATTTTATTTTCGTCATTGTTCACATGGTAGATATCAAAGTATATTTTTTTGAATAACTGGTTTAAAAAAAAATCAATACTTCTTTGTCAAATTTTTCATAATGCTAAATAAAAATTATACTGATTGTTTATAATACTTGATTCATACAAAAAGTTTGTAAACTCACATATAAAATAATATACATAAGAAGCTAGTACCATATACATTATAATATAAATGTAAACAAAATAAAAACAGATGATTGTAGCATCAGTTTATTATTTATTTATCCTTTACTGGCAATGTTGAAAAGACGTAAGGCAAATCAAAGCAAAATGTTTCGTGAACCAATAAATGGGCTAGAAAATGTTATTTTCAGAGCCATTTCATAAAGTGAAACATGCTTCTCTAATGTGAAGCCTGTGCCTGTCTTTTGCTACACAAATACTTAATTTGAAGTCAAACTTTAGATAAGCACACACGGATTTCATTCTCAATTAAGAGGAGACAATTTCTGTCTTTGCTCTTGATACTTATTAAAGAAAAAACTTGCTCACACATGTTAGACATTGAAAACTGCAACAATATATCAAGTGCTTTCCTATGAATAGTCATTTGTGAGTAAGTCCTGAAAGTTTCATTGAAATCTGACCATTATTTAATTTTTTTCAAAAATTTCCAAATTAATGTTTTTCACCAGCAAAAAAGTGAGTTGTGCAATATTACGTTTGCCGTAGTAAACTCTTGTAAGAATCAGGTCTCTCTCTGATGAAAAAAAAGATTTTTAACAAAACTTTTGAACATGTTAGAAGGCTTTAAAAATTTTTTTCAATAATTAAAAAATACTTTGATCTTTCCTCTTAATAATAACACAAATATTTTGATGATAAAACTGTTTTTGTTAAGTTTGGGACCTTTTAACATCAGGCTAAGCTGTTTTTTGAGCAAATGAGTGGAGGTATCTAAGTGAAAGCCTACACTGACATCGTACAGACATCACTAAATATATTCCCAATGATTGTTATATTTTTCAATAACATAATAGGTTAGATGGCATGATGTATATATTACAATATTACAATAACCAAGAATATATTGTACATGTTTAATAAATGATATGTAAATATATTAAAATTAGATAAAAGTCAAAAGTGCATTAGCTTATCACACTTGTTCTCACAGAACCCTTAGAAACTTTTTGTGGATTCTTAGGGTTCTGGGGCACCCCAGTTGAGAAACACTGCCCTACACACTTTCCTTCTTAGCACTGCTATAAACAATGGAAGTTAGCTAGAACGTTTTAGCTTTGTGTGTATTCATGACAAAGTTCAAGGTCAATCTGTGTCTAGTGGCTTCACACTGCATGATTTAGCTTCTTTACCACAGCCACAATTCTGATACTTTCAGATCAGACCTCATATATCAATATCACATATTATGTCTGTTTTTGCATCCATTAGCATTAATTGTGTTAGTATTAAAATTGGGATACAAAGCTTTTTTTTGATTGGTTCAGTTAGATATTCATTATCACACTAGAATTTTTCTTATTGGAATTTTAATTTTGACATTACAACCCTTGAAGGCTTATGGCCATATCACGTTTAAGACACCGGTTCTCGCTTGATCACCAAAGTTAAGCAACGTTGAGCCTGGTCAGTACTTAGATGGGTGACCGCTTGGGAATACCAGGTGCTGTAAGGGTTTAGTGACGGATGTGCGTTGTGGTGCAGTGGATATCGGCTCGGAAAGAGAAATCGGTGAGCCAAGTTCGAATTCCAGTTGAATACCTGCATTCACTTAAGCACTGGTACCCTTGGGAAAGGTATTAATCCGTCCCTTCCCTCCAGTTATGGGTGAAATAACAGGGTAGGACTTGGGGACCCTGCCCTTAAAAACAAATCCCAATGAATCTTGGTACTCGAAAAGAAAAAAGTATTACTAGACACAAAACTTATATAAAAACAACAATAAATTGTTGAAAGAAAAAAGGTATTACCAGCAATAAATAATTAAAATTTAGTTGGCAATAAATGACCCGCTAAGGTTGATATGCCATAAAAACAAAACAACCAACCAAAAATATAATACTAAGGTGGTCTTCATTTTCATCTTTGGCAAAAAGTGAGAGTTCATACATGTAGAATAATTGGCTGAAGACATTTATTTTGTATTGATAGTCTTAATAAATAGTTCATGCAAATAAGGACTACTGACAAACAAAACAGGAAGTGTGACAAGGAGTCACAGCAAAAGTTTTATTATTATATATTGTATTAAATTATTAGTATTATTATTAATGATAATAAAAGTAATAATAATAATAAACCTTTTTTAAAAAGGTTTTTCTTAAAATTTTTTTGTGTATATAACTTTATGATAATAATAATTATTATTACTATTATTAGTCTTGATGAGCTGTTTGATAACTTCCAAGTCTTTTACCTAAGATGTGAAGTAAAGGAAGGTTTTTCCTAAAATTCTATTGAACATCTTACATTATAATATTAATTATTATTCTTAGTCCTGATTGACTGTTTAATACAATGTTTTATCAAGTCTTTTATCCTAAATCTTAAGAAAAGTAAGGATTTTCTTAGAAATGTATTGAGCATCTTACTTTGTAATATTGATTATTAATATTATTAATCCCGATTGGCTGTTTGATACAACACTTTGCTAAGTCTTTTACCCGAGATCTGAGTTAAAGGGAGGGTTTTCTTATAAATTTACTGGGCATCTTCCTTTATAATAATTATTATTATTATTATGGCGATTACTATTGTTAGTCTTGATTGGCTGTTTGATACAATACTTTCTTCTTTCATGTACCATGTCCCTTCAGGATGTAGGGGGACTGCGGATGGCCATGATTACCTATCATTTGTAGCTCTTAACACTTTCTCTTGGTATCTCAACCAAACCCTGTTATGCCATCCACTTGCTCAAGCCTATCAAGTATGTCATGTGTTACTTGCCAGTGTATCTCTTTTCCTTTATCTATAGTGTGAGTATCAAATTCTCCAAATTCTCTTTCCTTATTACATGTCCCAGAAACTTCAGCTGTCTCTTCCTGATGTTAAGTATAGGTTTCCTTTTCATTTCCAAAAGCTTGTTGTTGCTTGCATCTTTTGTCCATGGTATCCTCAGCAGCCTTCTGTAGAACCACATTCTGGTTGCTTCAAGTCTTTCTTTTATTTTTGATGAGATTTTCTAACATTCACAGCCAATACAGGAAAACAGATATTACGTAACAATCCAGTACTCTTTTCTTTGTTTCCAACAAAATTTTCCTGTCTCTCAATACTTTGCTTAGCTTTTGGAACGCATCCCTGGCCATGCCAATGCACCTTTAGATCTCAGTGTGTTGATAACTAAACATTCAGCTTTCTTGTAGTTTATGTTTAGTCTTTTCTTCTCACTTTCCTTTGCTACCTTCTATAAGAGGTCTTTTAATTTCCTTTCCATGTCTGCTATCAGTACCGTGTTATCTGTGTATCTTATATTATTCAGATTGTAGCCACCAATGATGAATCCTGGCAGAACTTCTAGTTCTCTCAGAATTGCCTCACTGTATAGGTTGAATAAATTGAGTGAGAAGACACATTTTTTGTCTTACACCACATTCTAGTTTTGTATATCTGCTGAAATAATTTTCTGTTCATATGCAGGTGGTTTGCTGCCAGTATAGATTTTTAATTATTCTAATACCTTTCTTAAATATGTCAAGGTTGCCAAGTATCTCGATCAAGTCTTTGTGGCATACTTTGTTGAATGTCAATGTGTAGTCTATAAAACACAGTCCTTCTGCATTTGTATTGCTCTTTCTGTAGATTCTCAGCATAAATATTAATCTGTTTAGGTCTTGCTGAATATTGCCATTGTTGTAGATTTCATTATTTCTGTAATCTTGTCTACATTGAAATTATCTGCCAGCATCACTATTACAATACCGTCTGGTACTGCTGCATTGTTTCTATTCTATTTGGCCAGTGCAGATTCCACTTCAGTTTTTAATATTTATGGTCCTTCAGTATTTCTGTGTATTGCTGGTTGCCCTCTCTTGTCGTGGAAGAGATCTCCAATATATTCGTCCCATTGCTAAAGTATTTTTTCTTCTCTACCATGAATGTTCCATCCTTGGATTTTCTGCAGCCTATTGCTGAGTATGTCTTTTGTCCTGTTCCCTTATTTTTTTTTTTTTTTACATATCACCTTTATTTGTTATGCCCATTTTCTCTATTTCTGCATATTTGTTGTTCAGTTATTTTTCTTTAGCCTGTTTGCATTTGTTCATTATTTCCTTGTGTAGTTTCCTGTATTCCACTCCATGTCTTGGCACTGTTTTCTGTCTTCTTTGAATCTCATCTTGTGATTCACTCATTTTACCTTCTAGGTCCATTTTCCTTCGGAATGATGTCATTTGCTGATATCACTAAAATTTCTCTTAGTGTGTTCCCTTTCAAATTTCCATTTCATCCCTCATACTTTTTTTCACACTGTTTGTATGTTTTTCCTGTAGGTTTGGGTCATTCATGAATTTATTGTATTGCAGTAAGTGTTGCATTAGGCTTCTTGAAACTCTAAAGTTCCATCCCTAGTTCACATATAATTGGGAGGCGGTTGCTTCTGCAGTTAGAACTTGGAAAGTTTTTCTTATGAACTTAGGCATCTTACTTTACAATTATGATTTTATTATTAGTCCTAATTTTTCTGTTTTATGCAATACTCTACCTTATCTTTTATTCGAGACCTGAGGTAAAGGAATGTTTTTCTAAGAAATTTATTGAACATATTACTTTATAATAATGATAATAATTATCATTATTATTATTATTCCTGATTGACAAAATAAGTCAACAGGTGTTTTACCTAAGACCTGAGCTAAAAGAACATTTTTCTCACAAATTTATAAGTATCTTACTTCATAATAATAATAATAATAATAATAATAATAATAATAAGACCTGAGGTAAATGTAGGTTTATTTAAAAAATTTATTGAGCATAATATTATATATTCAGTTGTCTGAAAAGTTCATCTTGATTTTATAAGGGAAATTCAAATTATGCCATTAAATATTTATTCAACTAAACATGAACCATTTTGTTGCACAACCTTTCTTCATTTCACCTTCAACTTAAAGATTCCGTCTTCCCAGAATTTTGGTGGTTTCTCAGGAAAGAACTCATTAATATGGTTTTTTATGTCATCCAAAGAATTCAAATTTTTACCATTGAGTTTTTTTTGCAAGGATCTAAATAAATGAAAACCTGATGAATATGGGGCAATATATGCAGTAACACATCATAGCTAATCTGCTGCAATTTTTCTGTATCATCATAGAAACATGAGGTCTGGAATTATCTTGAAGGAAAATACCATGAAAATATTCTCTTGAGTAAGCATTTCCCCAAAATAAAATGTTTTCAATCTCCTGTAAACAGAGAGGGTCAGGAATTTTGTTAATGTTCTTGTCTGTATTTTTTTTTTTCATAGCTAGGGCTTCAATTCTGAGACGTGCAACAGTAGTTTTATATGGGCACATGGCTGAGTGGTTAGAACATTCACTTTCTGACCGTGAGACCAGGGTTTAAATCTCACCAGGGTCAATTTGTCAGGAAGGTAACCTTGATGTTATCAGTCTGAAGGAGGCAATCGCAGCATGTGGCACCTTTGAAAAGTGCCTGAAAACCATATCACGGGTTGATCCAAGCCTTGTGAGTGAAATTGAGGGGACAGTCATTGATGGTTGTGCTAGCACACATTCACAAGTCATCATGACCAAGGCTTTGAGGGTGAAGGCCTTATTCAGATAGTTGATAATGCGCATTCTCACAGAAAATGTAATTAATGTCTGTTTAGCATATTGCAGTGTACACAGTAGGTGGACTCTGTGGGTGTTGAACAATCACAAATGTGTCTGAGGAGGCGTCTGCAAATGGGGATTAGGTAGCTGCCCTAATAGACTGGCATCATCAGATCTAAGTGGTTACAGCCATTTACTACACAATTTTTTCCTTTTCTATATCAAGATCATTGTATTTATTCATTTTGTCATAATCTTTAGCAAATATATTTTTATTAGTTTATAATAATAATTATAATAATAATAGAAACTATTATTAAACAAAGATGAGTTCATGTCTATAGATTATCTATGTCTCAACTATATTATATAATATCATATTATATAATATCATATTATATAATATCATATTCTAAACACTATTCAGGTGTACATTTTCTTGTAGACTTTATATTAAAAAAAAAACAAGCTTTTAATTTCTGGCAATTGTGAAACATTATTTTAAACTAGGCTTTAAAATTGTTTAAAGCTAACAATTTGGAAAGTGAAAGGAAACTTTTTTTTATCTTTAATCTTCATGCTCACAAAAAACAGTGTGTCAAAAGGATGATTTCACACTGCTATTATTTAAACTACCTTCACTCCTCAGCAATGTTTATTGTTTTAAAAAGCAAGGATTAGAATTTTAATGAGATCTAAGCATAGGAAAGTGAATTTATACATTTCTTTTACTTTTTGAGAATTAACAACAAAAATAATGAACTTTATTTTATATTAAATTGTTTATTTACACTATTTGTTTATTGAAATGGTTAAATTGCTGACTTGAACTTAATAAAATGGTAAATAATAAAGATTTCTTTAGAGTTGGTTTATATATTTTAATAATTTAGTCGATGTTTATAAATTTAGGAATAAAAAACAGTCCAATGCTAACCTCCTGGAGGTTAGCATCAGACATGCTGATGAAAAATAGCAAAAGGTTCTCTAAGACTGTTAAAAAAGAGAAGTTTTATTTTAGAGACATCAAAATTACCAAGCAATTTCTTGTCCCAGTTAACAATGGTGGTGAACTGATGACAAAAAGGTTAATGATGAAAATTAAAAACAGTGTAGATCTAAGGATAGAGCCCTGGAGATACATTTGCATTAATGCAAAAAGATCAAGAAGAAGAGCATTTCAAGACAATTTTCATTTTGCAATTTGATGCAAAAGATTGAATCCATTCAAAAATTTGTCCAGAAAGGCCATAACCTTTTAACTTATAAAAAAAACAGCATGCCAAACCCTGTAAAATGCCTTTAAGATATCCAAACCCTGTAAAATGTCTTTGAGATATCTGAAGCAACAGCCAAGCTTCACCATTCTTATCTATTCTTTCAGCAATAATCATTAATACATCAGTGGTTGACCTATAAAAAGGGAAAGCCATATTGCTTATCTGAAAGAAGACTGTGTTGCTTAACCAATTCATAGCTGATTGGAGCTTTGAGTACCTTGCCAAAAAGTGATAGAAAGCTTATAGGCTGGTAATTAGAAGCCTCAGACAGTTCACCTGAGTTCTTAAAAACTGGAACTACAGAAGGGGATTTCCAACAAGCAGAAAAGCAAGAAGCAGCAAGGCATTTATTGCAGAGTTTAGAAAAAACAGAAGCATATTTCATAAGGACTGTTGCAGGGATATGATCAAGCCCAGATGATCTGTGGAGATTTAATTTTCAAAATTAAATTAAAAAATATCTGACTGTACTGTCCTTTTTGAATTTTTATTTATTTAATCCTTTCATGCCAAGTAAAATGAGACTGCCACTGGTAAGCAGGGGGTTACAGTGCAAGAAAAGACTGGATACAGTGGGTATTAAAGATGAATGGGATTCAAGAAAATGTAAGAGGTAAGTAACATTGCATTTCAATTTTTGAAGATTGTATCAGAGAAGCAAGTAAATAGAAGGGAATTTTGGAGGTGGGAAATGTGAGAAAAGAAACTGATTGGAAGTGATGATTGCCTTTAACTATTTCAATGGGAGCCATGTCATGGTGGTGAGAAAATGAGTGAAATTGAGATGCCAAATCAGGATTGATTATATTACAGACTCTTTTTGGATTTTGTTGAGAACTTCACGATGAATAACAGGAAAACTTGACCAGATATGGCAACAATATTCAATGCTTAGATGAATGGTAGGTTTATAAATGTGCAAGATGGATTCTGACAAGAAAATTTTCTGGCCTGAGACAGAGACTCAACCATTGTTTGCAGTAGATGCAATTATAGATCAAATATATTCATTCCACTTCAGGCCAGTTGAAAAATTGAGGCCAAGGAAGCACAGTGTGTTGCTCTCAAGGAGACTTGCATCACCCATGCTGATGGCTGGCAGGAAAGTTTCTCTATAGTGGTGAGAGTAGTTTTGGCAGTATTAAAATTTACAGGGCATTTTCTATCCCAGTTAACTACCGATTGGAAATCTGTTTCAAGAGCAGCAGCCAGGTTTACTTTGTCATGCTTGGAAGAGTGTCATCTGCATAGATGCTTATTTGGGAACACAATTGATGAAGACCAGAAACAGCATCAGACTTGGGATATAGCCTTGATGGACACTAACATTTGTGTGAAAGGATCTGAAAGCCTTCTCATTCAAAATGACCTCCATTTCACAATTTAATAGGAACAGTTAGATTAAATCAAACAATTGTCCAGAAATACTGTAGTCCTGGAAGCTTATGTAGAAAGCCAGCAAATGAAACCCAGTCAAATGTTTTCCTCAAAAGTAGTTTAACTGCTGTATATAAGTCTGCTTCATGTATAGTGCACACCCTGAATTTTTTTATGAAAACCTGACTTTTCATATAGTTTGGGTATAATATTGACCCCGTGCTTTTTATTAATAATAGTAGGTCTACTGTAATAAAATATTGCAGTACTTGGCATCATCTTTACATATTTTATAGAATATAAATGATTTTCTTTCTTTTTTGTACAAAGCTACTCCAAAATGGTGAGAAAAACTACTTGCAAAATAACTGATACAAAGATTTAGATACCACACATTTGTTTTTGCTGATGCCTGACTAGGTAGCTCCTTTTCCCTGCCTACATGACCAGTTTTCTCCCTTTTGTTACTACATGAAGAGCAAAACCTTGTCCCCTTTGTATGCCACTTAAAATCAACAAATACCTTATATAAATGAAAAACTATTTCTTGTATTTCAAATTTGCATTCATCTTTGTTTGTGTCAGGATTACCAATATGAGGGTCATTCAAAAAGTTCTAAGCCTCACCCAGAAAGAAGAGCCATAGTTGAACTTTTAGCAACATTATCACTTTTCATAAAAAAGGAAAACTAATTTAGATTTTTGTCTTAATTTCTGTGCATGTGAGATGTATAAAAAGGTGAAAGGTGTGTGACAAATCTAAGAATGGACAAAACAGATACTTGTACAGCCAAAAAATATTTGCAAAAGAAATGTATGACATCCAAGGTAATACATGGGGACATGGTACAGACACTTGTTGAGGACTCCTCTTATGCAATTGTGAAGAATTGAACTGAGAAATTCAAGTGGGGCAGGGACAGCACAGAAGATGTCCCTCAGTCAGGTCATCCAAAAACCTCAACAAAAAGTTAAGTCCATAGAAATTTGTTCTTGTTCAGTCCACACTGTTTCAATTGAGATCTTGGAGATGAGTAAGCATTTTGCAAGATGAGTCCCAGAACTGAAGCTAAAAAAGCTTGACATTTCCAGGACACTTCTGACTGACTTTCAGGCTGACCCTGAGAGTTTCCACTGCAGATTACTAACTGGAGATGAAACCTGAGTTCACCACTTCGAAGCTGAATTAAAAATTCAAAGCAAACAGTGGAACCACTCTGGTTCTCCATCCCAAAAAATTTCAAGAAGCAGGCAGTGTGTTGGCAAGATTGATGGTATGTTTTTTATGGGATTCTGAAGGTGTGATTATGATAGACTATCTGGAAAGGGGAAAACTATTAATGGATGGTACTATACATCAGGATTAAGAAAACTGAAGGAAGTAATGAAGTCAAAATACAGAAAGAAGCTGATGATAGATGTGCTCTTGCTCCAGGATAACGTGCACATTCACACTGCTTGAGTTGCAGTAGCTGAACCAGACAAGTGTGACTTTGAATTGCTACCCATCCCCCTTACTCCCCAAACTTAGCTCTGTCCAACTTTTTTCCTGTTCAAATCCCACTTGTGTGGTTACTATTTTAGAAAAAATAATGAGATCATATATGCTAAAACTGTCTTGTTTCTCCAACTTCTAGGTGAGGCTTAGAATTTTTTGAACAACCCTTATAAATAATGCCAAGTGTCCCACAGACTGAGGTGCATACTTTCAATTTTAATAATTCAAGTTATTTTAAGTAAAAAAATACTCTATACAAATGTTTTTTGCCTTATTGTTCTAGAAACTGAGGTTGTTTAAAATATATGCTGTGGTGTATTGCCTGGGCAGCTTTCTGCTGCTGCTCCTCAGCAGGTATTGGTTAACCTATAGTCATGAATAGTATTACCTGCTTTTAACATTTACCTGTGTATAGTGCAACTTGTCACTGAAAATGCACGACTTAGCCTCTTCAAAAAAATTGCCTTTATATAGTACAAATCACTATTTCTTGCATAAAAAAAACTGATCATAAAAATTTACACTATACTCAATTATATACAGTATTTTAAGGATGATGATTTTTCCTAGAAGGGAAGCCAACTACTTGCAAAACATTCAAAAGATCTAGATGCAGCAAATGAAACCAGACATAAAATAATCTTTCCAAAGCACATTTAACACATCTGTGATGGCTTTATAATTGTTAGAATGTGACGTTGTATAAGTGATATATCAAAGTCAACCTTTATTCACAATAAAAGAAGCAAGTGATCGGTAAACTTTGAGTTTTGACAGAAATTGAAGCTGCTAGAAAGGGTCATATTGCAATTCATTTAGTTAGTCAGTTAAGTTCCATACATGATACACGATTGGGCAATCATGTCACGAAAGAGACATGACTGACTGAGCAGAAGATTTTCCCACAATAGGTTGCCATTACTTTCTGCAGTAGACTCGTTGCAAACTAAGGCCATAGAAACCAATCTGCCCTATTTAACCCATAGCTGGAGGAAAACGAGATGGATTAATAAATTTCCTATTTGCATGTAGGTGAATGTAATGAATTCAACTGGAATTCAAACTCAGCTCTCTGATTTCTTGTTCGGAGCCAATATCCACTGCATCGCAACACACATCCATTAGTAGAGGGGAAAAAAAAGAGCAAAAAAGAAATTGTAATAAAGGAGAGAAAATAGTTGTGATAAATATCAAATAATTTATTTACATTTTTACAAATAATATTTCAACAATTGCAGGAGTCTGGCACTTACTGGAGTGTTACAAAGAACTGTCCTTTTTCCCAGCATCTTTAACAATGGAGCGTATATAAGAGTTCCACTTGAGGTCTAGAGTGAGCTTAATAGGTGTTCAAGACAAGGAGTCCTCCTTTAGAGAACATTCGTTTATTATGATAGCCAAAAATTTAGGGATCGCTCTACGATGATGGAATATTAATAGTTTACTTTAGGAGCAACCAGAAACCCAATCTTAAACAGAAAATAAAAGAAGAAACTATAATCTCATAAAACCAAAGAGAAATCTGAACCAGACAATAGTTGAACTTACCCACTACTATTGAGCAGAAAAGAAAAAAACAAAACAAACAAAGGAAATAAATTGTAAATAATTTTTCAGAGTTCAGGCGGAAACGTTAAAAGTATAGAGTTGAAGTAGACTTTAAAAGAAACTGGAAATCAAATCCTTGACAGGCAACAAAGGATAAATCTACTTCTATTCAAAAGATTTGAGGAATATGAATCAAACAATACTATAGTCTGATTCATAGTAGAGAGGTATATAGTTACTATAGGTATACCTCTCTACTGCTATTGAGGAGAAAAAATTAATTAGTAAATAAAATTTTAGAGCTTAGGCAGCGACATTAGAGATGTATAGAGTTAAAGTAGACTTCAGAAGGAACTGGAAACTCAATCTTAGAGAGGAAATAAGGGATAAAACTCTACTTCTGTTCAAAAGACCGGAGAGGAGTGGGAACCAGATGATAGGCGAACCTACATACTCCTGAAAAGAAGAGAGAGGGGGGGGGAAATAGTAACTGTAATAAAAATCCAGAATTTAGGTGGAAACGTTAAAAAAGTATAGGGTTGAAGTCGATGCTAAAAGGAACTGGAAATCAATTCTTAAACAAGAAACGAGGGATCTTCCTCGTCTTTTAAACTTCTGTTTAAAAGACGAGGAAAATGTGTGAACCAGGCCATAGGTGTTGTTGACCAGTTTATTTCAGTACATTATCTCAATGAAAGCAAACTGATTCAAACAATTTTGCAGTAATGAGAAGAGACTCCATTTCGTTTGCTGTCTATTTATGTGAAGAAGACGTCAACAAAAATGAAAACAAAAACAAAACTAAAAAAGGAATGCAACTGTCTCTTGAAATTTAGATCATTTTTTTAAACTATAAACCTTATCAACATTATTATTTTTTATGAGAGTAAATATCAACTATTTTATTATTAATTTTAATTTTTTTTATTTTAATTTTAATACTGTAATTCCTTTTTCACTCTACTTTAAACTAAAATGTTTGGAAGAAAGCGTCCGTCAATATTAGGTTACTCGTTACCAAAATAAATGGCCGCTTGAAGTGTTGTATTTTGAAAAGCCCTTTTAACATAGAATTCACGGTATATATTGGATGAATTTTGGTATTCATAATAATTAATCTGTGCTCTTTAATAATTGTTAACTTATTTTCAGAAAGAAATATTCTTGAAGCATAGAAACCCTTAATTATGAACATGACAAAACATGACCTTCGTTTCTTTTTTTGCGCGAGTTCAAACTTGTGCACAGTGCCTCCCAAACTTTTACCAATATCAACAGAGCATGGGGAAATGGGTCCACAAGTGATCAGACTGTACGAAGGTGGTTCCAGAAATTCTGTACTGGTGATGAGAGACTTGAAGATTAAGAAGGTAGAGAGCGATCTTGCAGTCTTGATAACGAACAATTGCAAGCAGTTGTTGAATAAAACCCACGTCAAAGTATCAGAAAAATATCTCAAAACGCTTGGTGTCCGCACTGCAACCGTTTTACGCCATTTACAGTGAATTGGCAAAGTGAAAAATCTCGATAAATGGGTTCCTCATGATCTCAGTGAAAATCAAAAACTTAGACATTTTGAAATATGCTTGATGCTCTTTCTGCGTAACATCAATGACCCCTTTTTTGACCGAATAGTCACTTGTGATGAAAAGTGGATCCTTTATAATGATCGTAAACTGATTTCACTCACTGATTATCATTTTTAAGCATTTAGGTACATTTTGAAATGGTAAAACTTACGTTCAAACTAGAGGTGGAATCAGCTTACAAAGATTTCGTTGCATCAAAGCCAATAACTTTTTATCAACGAGAAATAATCTCGCCGATCAATGGCAGAGATCTATAGATGCTGAAAGCTCGTATTTTGACTAATTTCAACATTTCTACAATTAATTTTTCAAGAATAAAATTATGTTTCTGAAATCGGCCTTTATTTTTGTAAGAACCTAATAGAAATACTTAGTGAGTGGGTTATCCCACTTGACTTTGCTAAAATGTCTGTTAGGGAGCGTTTTTAAGTTTATAAAACGGCAATTATGTCTTCTCTCTTTTTAACTCTTGTTTCTAGATGTAGTCGGCGTAGATAAAAAAAACGCTGCCAACAGGGCGCGTTCGCTTCTTTAGCCCTCTACTAACTTTTGAACTCTCTCACACACAAGTCTATCACACATCTTTGTTACGAGCACGTTCTTATAACTAGTTTTAATGTGTTGCGTTGCTTCGTTTTGGTATAATTAGAAGATAACAAACTTGAATTAATGCTGTTTATTTTTTGGTATAAAACTTTAGGTTTTTACATCAAGTTACAACCTTTAAATTTTATGTGGATACAGGAGCAGACTAGCTAAATTCTCTTTGCGTCCTTAGGGTAAGGAAAAGATTTTAATTCTTCTATTTTACTAGTTGTAGGTTTAATGCCATCTACGCTAATATGAAAGCCTAAGAAATCTAGGAAAGTCATATTGAAAACAGATTTTATGTCTGAAATTTTTAAATTGTGTTCATTTAAAATATTAAAAACAGTTTCAATGTCTTTTTTATGAGAAATCTCATCATTGCTGAAAATTAAAATGTCATCAATATATATAAAAACACAATGTCTTCAAAAATTTTGTCCATATACCGTTGAAATGTAGCTGATGCATTTTTTAATCCAAACGGCATATAATTATATTCATAAAGACCAAATGGGGTGGTGAGATCAGTTTTTGCTACATCGTCCGGATGCATTTTAATTTGGTGGTAGGCTGGAATCAAATCGATTTTGGAGAATCGTCGTTTGTTCGCAAGTTTTGCTGAAAAGGAGTTTATATTTGGTATAGGGTACCTGTCAGTCTTGGATATGCTATTGAGAGAACGATAGTCTCCACAACATCTAAATCCTCCGCTTTGTTTAGATACTATATGTAGTGGGCTAGACCACTCGCTTTGGGAAAGGGAGATCACTCCGTCTTTTTGTAGGGTTTTAAATTCGTTACGCGCGGCTTCCAGTTTTTCTACATTAAGCCACCTGGGTTTTGCAAATACTGGCGTATGGCTTCCCGTGTCAATTCTGTGGTAGGCACCGCAGTGTTTTTTGTTACTGTTCTTATGTGGTGTGATTAGGTTCGGGTATTTTTCTTTAATCATGTTCCGTATGAATACGACTAGATTCACCGCTGATGCAGATATTTTTAAACTCTTTCTCTGGGTTGTTGTAGGATCGTAAATGGTTTTGTTACTGCAGTCTACTATTAGACCAAACTTGTTGAGGAGATCCAGTCCAAGGAGTGGGTTGGTGATATCAGCGATCACGAATGTCCAAGTAAAAGTTCTCCTTAAACTGGGTATTCCAATTTCCAAACTCTCTTGTCCGTAGCATTTTATTTTCTCCCCATTTGCAGTGGATAGTGATATGGGAGTCAGTTTTAATGTAATACCATTTACTGCAGAAGTTGGTAATATTGAGATACTTTTTTTTTATTATATATATATAAGCGTTTCACCCCGAGCAAGGCATGTCACTGCCACTACTGCGCAGGGGGCTACGTAGAGTGGAGAAAGGATGATTAAATATAGGAAATGTCAGAGGGTGGGTGATAGGCGGGTAAGGATACCGAGAATGAGGGTTGGGTAGATGAGAGTGTTCTGAGAATAGTTGGGAGTTAGTGTGATAGGAGGTGTCTATTGACCCTACATTTAAACACCTGGAGATTGTAACTGTCGGGAAAGCAGACTTGTGGAAGAGAGTTCCACAGGCGGGAAGCGCGAGAAAAGAAGCTGTTGGAGTAGAATTTACGGTTACATCTTATTTGTTTAACTGTAAAAGGGTGGGACCTAGTTGCTAATCTAGTATCTCGTGTAAATTCGTGCTTAGGCGGCACCAGTGATCTAAGCTCATCGGAGCAGAAGCCATGAAAGTACTTGTAGAAGAGGCACAGGGAAGCCACATCACGCCGGTGAGAGAGCGGCTGCAGCCGGTCTGCCAAGTCAGTATCAACCACGTTACAGATCCTCCTTTGTATTTTGTCAAGAAGCCCAAGGAGAGCAGCAGGGGCACCCGACCAGATATGGCAGCAATATTCAATACACGGGCGGATGGTAGATTTGTATATGTGCAGAATAGATTCAGGTGCGCCAGTATCTACAATAAATTTAAATTTCGTAGCCAGCGGCGAACCTCGTGGGATTGAACTTGTTCGCCCTATTAGTTTTCCAAATCACTTCCTGTAGGTGTTGCTGGTCGGGAACTAGGCAACATTTGTAGATTGTTCTTTTTGGGTCATTTACACCAAGGTTTACATGTTCTTGCTTCATTGGCGAAATAAATATGTGCTCTGCAAATTTTTGTCCGTTGGTTATTCCGATACGGCCTGACATTTAGTGGCACTGAAGTGTCTTGGCTGTATTTTCCTTTATAATTTGTTTGTGAGTTATTCTTAGTAGATAAGGGTCGCTGAACAATAAATGCCTTATCGTTATTCAATAATGGCATCAGTTCATCTGCTAACCTGCTAAGTTGGGTATGGTTTAAATCTTTTTGCGAGGCTATTAGTGGAGCTATTGTTGACAGTAATGCCTGCAGGAATTTGTGTCTCACAATGTCGTCGCTAATACCTATCCGTTTAACTACGGATAGCATTTCGTGCAAATATGTCGACGGTCGTCCTGAAATAGTTGTAGCCGACATTAATTTTTCTAGAAGCTCCGGTTTTGTTTGTTCGTGAGCTTCTATCAGAGTCCGTTTTAATTCCTCGTAGTCTTGTGATGCGAGGGTAGCATTTGGTATTTTACCCACTTCTTCGGCTGGTAACGACGATATTACTGTATAAAACTGTTTTCGACGCTGTCACATTTCGCAAGTGAAACTGGGCTTCTAATATCGTAAACCATCCATTTACAGCAGTTTCCGTGAATTCCGGTGCCTTGATGAGTCGTTTCCTCTCCTGTCTGCTCCATTTTTCCTTATATATATATATATATATATATATATATATATATTGTATATGAGGTTGCTTTCTGTTCGTATGTCAGGGTCACCACTGTTGTGTTGCTTCGTTGTGGTATAATTTTAGAAGATAACACAAACTTGAATTAATGATGTTTATTTTTTCGTATAAAACTTTAGGTTTTTTACATCAAGTTACAACCTTTAAATTTTGTGTGGATACAGGAGCAGACTAGCTAAATTCTCTTCACTGTGGGATGCTAGTAGTAAACGAGCCTATCCCTTCTAGACTCTAGTGGTCAACTGACTAGCGTCCTCCCCTTTTCAAAAATCTCCTACACAAAACTACTGTTCTTAACTCCTACTTCTTACTCCTACTCTTAGTCCAACCAAAAAAAAACAAACAACAAAAAAAACGGTTCGTTATTTTGCCGCCCAATTTTGAATTCTTGGCATCAGTGTGTCTATCTTTTTCTATTTTTAGAACACTCGCCATTTTATAAACTATAACAAATGTTTATCCTTTCAATAAAATTGTGTAAGCATGTAATTCCTTTTGTTAATAAAGTGTATTGTCGCTTGTTTTATATTCGTTGTTTTGCCCTCTTATTTTTATCCAGACTCACATTGAGTCGTTTCTCTGATAAATATTCCAAGAACCCATAAATATTTACACTACAATTTCTATACATATCACAACTGTTGATACTAGTAAATGCTAGTCAAAATTACTAGATAAAAGTCTGTTTTTGTATTTATACTATTTTGAATCTGTGCACTGTAGCCAGAGATATTGAATTAAGATGCTTTTAAATTGTTGAAACTGAACAATAATAGCGCAGAGTTTTAATTGATGCTGAACTGTATTAAAAAAAAAAGGTGAAAAACAAAAGATTTTCAGGAGAAGTAACTATTAAATGCTAATTACAGAGTCAGTTAAGTGTCAACAATGATATATGCTTGGGCGGTCATGTCTCTTTTGAGATATAGCTGACCGGTCAGAAGATTTTCCTGTAGTAGGTTGCCATTACTTTCTGCGGTAGACTGGCTGCTAACCAAGGCTGCAGAACCCAATCTGTCCTGCTAATTTAACCCATAGTCGGAGGGATTAATACCTTTCTCAAGGGTATTTGTGCATAACTGAATGCAACAAATTCAACTGGAATTCAAACTCAGTTTTCCGATTTCTCGTATTGAGCTGATATCGACTACACCACAAGACGCATCCAATTACAGAGTACGCTCCCATATTTATTCAGTACTGAAAAAATGGGTACTTAGTCAGTGCCTATAGACGCCTGCTTGATAACATTTAACACTCTGCAGATCACGCCTGTGGTTTATACTGTAACTATAGTTAACAAACCTTAGTTATGGTTTCCGGGAGAGAGTGCCTTATCTGGTAGAATGAACAGTTTAAACTCACCCAGTGCTTTCGTCAACCTTTGTTATGGTTTTCAGCCATTTTCCAAAGATGCCACACACTTGAATTGATTCCCAGGCTGATAACGTTAAAATTTTATCTTCCTGACAAATAGAACATGGTGAGATTTGAATCTGGGTCACATGTTCGGAAAGTATATGTTCTAACCACTCGCAAAAATGAAATAGGGAAGAAAATGCAGCCCCTTTAGACATAATATATACGGACGATAATGTTAAGCTCAGAAAAAGTAAATAATGACAATAAATAGAACAGTAGAACTAAACATCAACTACAAGAAAACTGAATGCATGGTCATCATGAAAAAAAAAAAAGAGTCCAAAATGCCAGTTACAAGTCGGGGATATTGAAATCAAGCAGGTACAGAAATTTAAATACCTGAGGACGGAAAGTGTGACACTGAGATCCGACGGTATATTGGCATGCGTTCCAAGGCTGAGTAGACAGGAATATTCCATTGGAAACAAAGAAAAGTGTACTGGACTGTTATGTGACATCTGTCCTCCTTTATGGCAGCGAATGCTAGACAGACTCGAAGCAACAGAAATTTGGTTCTACAGAAGGATACTGAGAATACCATGGACCGAACATGTGTGCAACAACAAGGTTTTGGAAAGGATGCAAACGAAAAGCTAACATACTTAGCATCAGGTAGAGACAGCTGAGTTTTCTGGGACATGCAATGAGGAAAGAGAGCTTGGAGAATCTGACACTCACAGGACGGATAGAAGGAAAGAGAGGCAGGGTAAAGCAGTGCAAGACATACTTGGGGTTGAGCAAATGTATGGTAGAACGAGGTTTGAGAGAGATATCAAGAGGAGAAATGTTATGAACGACGAGGGATAGAGGCAAGTGAAAGTCCATGATCGCCTACGTCCTGAAAGGACACGGTACATAAAGAAGAAGAATATAAATAAATAAAATATAAAATAATGTTTTGTGCAAAGCTGTAAATTCTTCTTGGTGCCGATATTGGAATGATTTACTATTGTCTTCTCAGTAATTATATGGAGAAACCATCTTTAGTCAATTGGCTATTGATTCCAGAGTTTTTCTGCCTTTTTATTTTTTGTCCTACTGGTTAAATATATCCACATTTCTCACATGACGTATTTAACTTTACAGCAAAGTGATTACAAGAGAACTAGCAAACCTATCAGAATTGGTGAACAAAAATCTTAACACAAAATACACAGATCAAACGATATTGATAGCTAACACAGAAAATACTGCGAGAATTCCTAGACTAAATAGTAAAGGAAAATAAGAAAAAAGAATTATCAATTGTAAGAAGACACAATGAATGTTCATATATATACATCTCAAGATGCAGGCTAGAAATTAAAGTTGAAACAACGGTTCTCATACGATGTCTGAAGTTAAACAACGTCAAACCTGGTCCGATAGGTAAACGCTTGGAAATAGCAGGTACTGTGAATTTGAATGTGTGGGAAGTGTAATGGATAATAACTCGGAATCGTTAATCGGAGAGCCAAGTTCCAATTCCCGTTGTTTTAGCCGATGACAGAAAATGGGACAAACATCTAAAGGTGCGTTGGAATAGCAAAACAATGCCTGCCAAAACCTAAAAATGTATTAAGAAACAGGAGTATTTTGTTAGGCTGAGAGAGTTAGGCCTCCTTGACCAAACTCGCTCAGCCTCTTTGACCGACATCAAGTGGAATGACCATATTGAATCAATGTGGTTTCCGGCTTTCTCTTTTCCAATCTTCTCACTTTGTTTTTTTGTTTTTTTCAATTGGAGTAGATAGATCTATCTATCGCCCGGTTCACACTCCACCCACGTCTATTGAACATGTGTAGTGGCTCATCCCTTGTTCCCTGTTTAGGATGTGGTTTCCGGCTTTCTCTTTTCCAATCTTTTCACTATTACGTAGCCCCCTGCACATCAGTGGCGTTACCGCCTTGTTCGGGGTGATACGATTAAAAAAAAAAAAAAAAAAAAAAAAAAATAGCTGCTAGGAAGGTCGGGTCACTGTGTAGGGCCAAGAAGATTTTCTCGTCTGAATCCATCTTAATCTACCATCCCTTCACTTCCCTTTTCACTCTCTCGTCGATCATAAAATAAATGGAAAGGAACACAGACTTTATTGGTAACCTGTTAATCTTTCTACACATACACATTCTGCTACTATCTACTATAAACTCTGAATTCATTTACCTTCTTACTACCATTTCTGTGGAACATTTGACTAAAAAGTATATTTTCTATTTGAATCTTTTCCCCCCACTTATCTGTTATTTATCACTCACACTCTTTTTCACCTTAAATTGATCGCCACCTTTTCCTTTCCACCTACTCAGCGACAGACACAAAAATAAAAAGAAACTGACATATTACGCTACTACTCTGTTAAATTAAAAACAGCAAAACGTAAACACTTTGTTCAAACCACATTCGCTTAAATCTAAAAGGCACTTTTTCTATCAAACAAGATATAAAAAAATAAAGAAATTTTTTATTCTGCAATGCATGTATGCTATTAAATACACAATTTTCTAATTTTTCGCAAACATTTCTTATTGTGTTGTCTTTTCTTGAAATTTGTGTTGTATTTTGTGGATAGTATATTCTGCATTAAATTCTCCCTTTTAATCCGGGTGTTCTCTACCCAACACCCACAATCGCTAAACTTGACCGAAATGTTAACCTTTCCTCTTCTAGCACTTATGAGATCAATTTTATAACACCACGAAAATTTTTTCTTGGTCATGTCGCTTGACTACCTGTAATGTGTGTGTGTGTGTGTTTTTGTTTTTTTTTTGTTTTGTTTTTTTGTTGTTCTGATAAATCATTTGTAATTTGCAGATTGGATTGATGAGATGGGTACCAAAAGCTTACCCGTCGAAATAAATTTTAGTTTAACCTTGATGCATTGAGTTTTTAATATATAAGCAAATTTTATTAAAAAAACCAACATGGTCTATCTTTTTGAATTTTAATATATTTTTCAACATTCAAATAAGGTATTGAGTTTTGTGCTCGAAGTTGTGGATAATCAGCCTAAAATTCATATTTTGTTATTGTTTTTTGTTCAAGTATTTTCGACCATCGCAGTTATTATCAAGAGTCAAGAAGACCCAATGTGGTGTCTGTTTGGTAGATGCAATCTTCAGGCGCATAAGAATTCATAGACAACATTTTTTTTTTTACACAGGAGGTCCGGTGTTGTTGATAATAATTAAATTAGATATTTTAAAACTTTTTTTTTTAAAGAAAATGATAAATCTTATTCTTAGGCATTTGTTAAGATCTTTGAGAGACTATTGGGGAATTATGTTTTTTTAATTACTTTTTCATCCTGTTAAAGGTGCGTCTGGTTATGTTAAAAAATAAGTTAATGATGTGTTTTTTGTTAGCATCAGAGAATGTTATTGTGTTATGTTTTCTAAATTTCATTGATGCTAATTAATTTTATTTGTTTTTTAGACGTCGTGGTTATGGAAGTTTTTGCTGATTAGAATTTTTGTTTGGTGTTGCTTAGTTTCTTATGTTCAAAAATGTATCTGTGAGGACATTCACTTTTGTAGTTAAGTAAGCATGCGTTTCTACTAGTGTGTTTAAACTTCCGTTTAAATAACTATAAAGGTGAATGTTCTAACAGCTACAAAATAGCTGTTATAAAGCGCATGATTTAACTGACAAAAGTAATCACTTATTCATCTCCAACGTTAATAATCAGAAAACAATATTACATTTCAGACACACATGTACCATCATACATTCTCTTGCAAGTTGACCTGTTACCTGTCGAAATTCAGCGCAATCCGTGAATGACTAACATACAACTATTAACACAAAACAAATATTAGTGAATGGAACACTCAATGCAAGAAAAAAC
Organism: Ascarosepion bandense; assembly: GCA_037127315.1. Classification (NCBI taxonomy): domain Eukaryota; kingdom Metazoa; phylum Mollusca; class Cephalopoda; order Sepiida; family Sepiidae; genus Ascarosepion; species Ascarosepion bandense. The sequence goes on from JBBBDQ010000856.1 coordinate 3,789,526, forward strand.
TCAAAAACCCTAGAAGCTATTATTATTATTATTATATAAAATAAACAGCCCACTATGATCAGATATCATTCACCACAGGAGACAATATCTTGAAGTGCACATGATATATTTAATTAATACAGTATAACCCTGATATAAGAGACCCGGATATAAGAGAAATCCGGATATAAGTGAGATTTTCTCTGGTCCCAAATTACAGCCTGTGTTAATGTATATAAATTAGATACTGATATAAGAAAGGCTCGGATATAAGAGATATTTTCTCTGGTCCCGTCCTTCCAGATATAAGAGAGTTCGTTTTCAGTGACAGTGTGATGTCGTAAATCAGTCAAACGGAGGTCAGTTAGAGAGAGTGAAGTTCAATGACTCAATATTGACCAGTCTAGAGAAACGGTGTGTCCAGCCTGTGTCTGTAGGAGACACCCTCTACCTTATGATTTTGCTTTGTGTGTAAGGGTCGCGCCGCCCGCTTTTTTGCCGACTTTGCTTGTCGTTGCATTTATCTAGACAGCACTTTCACTTTACCCATTGTTCTGTTGAATCAGAAGTTTGTTTGTTTGTTAATTTTGCCACTGAAAACCGTTTGCTTGCGATTAGTGATGTCGGCATCGGCGTCTCAACGAAAAACTCTGAGCATTTCTGAACAGTTGGAGCTCATCGACGGTGTCAAAGTGAAGAAACTCAAACTGGCCGCTGTGACCAAAAAGTACAGAATCGGTTAAGCAACAGCAGCAAAAATTCTCAAGAAAGAAGACGATCTCAGATCTTGCATGCAAATGAACGGAAAAACTAATCGCAAACGAAAGCGCCAATCCGTGCACAAGGACGTTAACGAAGCACTTACACAATGGTTTACGCAAGCATGTGCTCGTGGAGCTACCGTCACCGATCACGTCATTAGGAAGAAAGCATCACAACTGGCCGTAAATCTTGAAGTTGATTTTGAAACGAGCAATGACTGGCTCATGCGCTGGAAGCAGGCCAATAACGTTTCGTTCAAAAAATTTCACGGCGAATCAACGTCAGCAGATCACAGTTCTGCCAACGAATGGGTGACAAACGTTTTGCCGCAACTTTTTCGTGGATATGATCCAAAAAGATGTTTGGAACTGTGATGAAACGGGACTTTTTTACAAAGCCATGCCGTCTGGATCTTTGCGATTTGCCGGCGACGAACAGTTAAATGGGACAAAAGTTCCCAAAGACAGACTTACGATGATTCAGTTCACAAACATGGACGGCAGTGAAAAGCAAGCTGTAGTTGTTGGTAAGTCGGCAAAACCACGCTGCTTTAAAAATGTCAAAACTGCCGTTTTCTTACTTCGCTAATCGTAAAGCCTGGATGACTAGTCAGCTGTTTACTGACGTTATGAAAACGCTTGATCGAAAAATGATTGCTCAAAATCGAAAGATTATTCTGTTTTTGGACAATGCAACTTGTCATAACTTACTGCCGGGCACAAATCTGTCGAACATCAAATTGTCGTTCATGCCACCAAACACCAGTCTCAATGAACCTTTGGATCAAGGCATCATTCGTTCATTCAAAGCGTATTATCGTCGGGAACTTGTTCGAATGCAAATCGCAGCGATCAATGCTACACCGCCAGTGCCGCTGTCCGAAGTGGCCAAGCAGATCACTGTTTTGAAGGCCATGCACGTAATGAAACAAGCACTTTTCATGGTCAAACCGTCAACAATTCAAAATTGTTTTAAAAAGGCCAGCTTTGTCATTGAATCACAGGCTGAAGTGGAAGAAATACTCGACGAAAATGATCAAGTTTCTCCACAATCGGGTATGGAGCAAACAGATTTTGACGAATTTATCAGCTTCGACGACAGTACACAATGTTATGGAGAACTGACTGACACGTACATCACACGTGGTATAAAATCGGATGATCAAGATTTTGACGAAGATGATGATGCTGAAAGCCTAAGTTCTGAAGTTTCTGAAAGTGACAAACCAGTTCCAAATTCTCTGGCTGCATTGAATGCGCTTGAAATTCTGACAGCCTACTTTGAAGCAAAAAGCAGTAATCCTGATGGCGCATTGAAAATGATTTACGGACTGTATGAAAGTGTTCATGATGTTAACAAAGAGATTTCTGTACAATAAAAAATAAATGACTGACTTTTTTAAGAAAAAGTAATTTTTGACTGAATTATTTGTGAAAACTGATTGAAAATGTATTTTTGTCTGTGTTTTTGTGTTTTTTATGCCTATAACTGTTAAATAAAGTAGTGTTCTGTACGTAAAAAGCGTTATATGAAGTGTTTCCATACTTACCTAAACAAAATAGACCAAACCCGTATATAAGAGAAACTCGAATATAAGATAATTATTATCCGGTCCCGACAACTCTCTTATATCCGGGTATTTGTTACAATTCGTATGAGAAAAATACAAATTAATAAATAAAAGAAAAGAAAACGAAATAAATCACCTTTTCCTGTGGCCTCGTTCCACATAACAATTACACATGATTATTATTGGTTAGATTATTTCAGACTTTCAACTTCCCAAATAATACCAGAGACAATGAAATTCTAACTACAACACAAATAATTATAGTGATATCACAATAATTAATGAAACCACATGGTAAGAAATTGCAAAGCCTTTTATTCTTCGAAATTCACGAGTAGTGTCTCAGTTGTTAAATTATTTTTTTTTTTTTACGAGATGGCTTGTAATGTCTCATGTGGAAAAATGTGGAAAAGCTTCAAGCTTATATGTTAGAAAATACTTCGAACTTATTCGATCTTTGGAATTTAAACGTTTATTGCAAGCAACTAGTTAAAAAAAAAAAAAAAAAAAAAAACGTAGTGAAAATTTAAAGGAACAATAATTGAAATAATTTTTTCTGGATGTTCTGTCGAATGAGTGAAGTTAGTATTCCAAATTCAATGCGAAATTTCAAGTGAAAAAAAGGTTCGAGGCCAGTATTAAAACTGAAACGGTGTGTATCATTCACAGCATTGAAAGTAAGTCAATGAAGAATTAAACATTTTTGTAAAATATTCTCGATTGAACATCTTCTATTCTGTTTTCTTATCCATCTATTTTTTTTAATTTTCTCATCTGTTTTTCTGCTGTTTCCATTTCTGTTTTCTTATTGATTCTTTTCCTGTTTTTTTATTGTTTCCATTTCTGTTTTTCTCTTTTTTATTCTTTTTTTTTTGTTGTTGTTTTTTATTGTTTCCTGTTCTATTTATTTTTTTCTTCAGTTTTCGTATTGGTTTTTGTTTTTCCACTATTTTCCTTTTTGTTGTACTTGTTTACTTTTCAATTTTCTATTGTGCTTGTTTTTCTATTGCTTCCATTTCTGTTTTTCCATTGTTTCCTATTTTTTTAACATTCTCTATTTTTTTCGTTTTAATTTTTTTTTAAATCGAATTCACCTCAAGACAGGCAGTAAAACTACAAGGGGTAAGGGTGTGTAAGAATTAAAAAACAGAAACATTATTACTAAAAAGAGAGAACAAAAGAAGAATAATCAGGAGGACAGTAGAGAGCAATTGACATCGCATTTGAATTTTTGAAAATTAAAGTTAACTGGGAAGCATGGAGTCGATAGACGGTTCCACAAGCGAGAAGTGCGTGAAAAGAAACTGTTAACATAGAAACTACGGTTACATCTACCCAATTTTTAACTGTAAATTGGTGAAACCTCGGCACCAATTTAGTACTGCGCTTAAATTTAAAAAGTCTGGGTACAAAAGCGAAAAGCTCATCCGAACAATTACCATGAAAATATTTATAGAAAAGGCACAGGGAGGTAATAATTTACATACTGAATTTTATATTTTTTTTTCATTTTGGGTCAACTACTAGTTTTTCCATACCTTTCCAGTTTTTTTTTTTTTTTTTTTGGTATTCATACTTGTACGCTTAACAAATTCTTGGGGTGTTTGTACGTCAAAGATGTCATACATGACTTGCATAATTTCTTTTCTTCAGTAAATCTTTTCTTTAATTGATTCCAAATTCTTCTGCGTTCCCAGTTTTTCATTTCACCATATCATTTTTTCTATACACTCTCAAGTATTGTTGTAGTGCTTCTTCACTAACTTTTTAATTACTTGCTTTTTTTCAAAGCTATCTTAAAAGTATTCACAAACTGTTCAGTTTGTCTGTTTGACTATGGGTGATACGGCAGGGCAGTAATATGTTTAATCGAAAACATTTTACAAAATTCTTTAGATTCATAAGCAGTGAACTGTGTACCGTTATCTGAGACTATGACATTCGTAATGACATATTTTGCAAACAGTTTGTGAACATTTCACTGTAATCTTGGAAGTTGTTTTTCACTTACAAATTCCAGTCAACTTAGTATAGATATCCACTACCACCAGATAAATTGATCCATTTACGGGACCTGCAAAATCTATGTGTAGTTTTGACCACCGAGTGTCTGTGTTTGGTGACGGTTGTAATTTCTTGCTGGGTGATTTTGCTGCTATAGTACAACCTCTGGGATATTTTACTACTTTTTCAATGCCTTGATCTATTTTAGTCCAGTATAAATAACTTCTCATAAGGGATTTCATTATTGAAAATCCTGGATGCCTACTAAAAATCATTTAATATCAGTGTCTGTAATGTACTAGGTATTATCACACTGTGCAAACATTAGTACTCAATCAGGGAGCGAGTCGCGTTCGAGTCTGGATTGCTTTCTTTCTTACCTTCTTTTACTTTTTTTTATTTCCGCAATGACCATTAATTGCTTTGCTTTTTTCTTTTATTTATTCCAGGATAACTGGTAATTCGCTTACAACGTTGCATAATTTTTAAATTCAATTTCACTTTAAATGCTGTAATGACAGTATTGTGGTTCAGTATTTTTGGTATCAATCTCGGTAACCTATCTGCATATCCTATTTTTTTGGACCGTTAGTATTCCATCTTAAAATCGTAATTTAATAAGATGGTACCCCAGTGTTGTAATCTCTATTCATTGTATGCGTAAGAATTCCTTTTTTTTTTTCGAACCATAAATTGATAATAGAAGTCTGTGGTCTGTCTGCAACCAATCATTTCTTACGTGGATCAATTTGTGAAATTTTTTTTACAGTAAATATTATTGCTAATGCTTCTTTTTTTATCTGGCTGTAGTTTTTTTTTGTTTTTGTTTTTTGCTGGTAGTAGCAAAACTGAAGCATGTGCGACGACTTTTATATTACCGTCATTACCTTTATGCAAAATTACTGCTCCTATTCCGTAATCAAGATCATCGGATGTCACTACAATTTCTACTTTTGGATCGTAGTGCGCTATTGGCGTTAAGTATTTTCTTGATTTCTTCAAACATCTGTGCTGTTTCTTATTTTATTTTCCATACACACACACATACATACACACACAATAAAAATTAATTCACACCACGTGTATCTCAAAAAATACAATTGCGCGGGAATTCACCGCTTACCATACCCTGTGGAGTCAAAAACAAGGACGGCGCACCCAAAAGCTCGGGCGTAGTAGAAAGCACACCACGTAGGTCAAAAATATGATTTTTTGACCAATCAGGGCTCGACATAAGAAACACATTTTTTTTATCTCCCCGAAGCCTCACCATTCAGATAAAAGGAAGGTAAAAACTCTCAACAGATCAGTGGGAGAAACGACCAGCTGACACCAAAAGGGCACACGGACAGCTCGCAGCACACACACACACAGAATTCAGCAGTTCACACACCAGGCAGTATCACGTATCAGTGAACACTCTTTCACCCTCTCTTTCTCTCATCTCGCTCGCTACACATCGTCCTACCTTTCCCTCTCACATTCCCAGTTCCTTTCTCCGCCCCCTTTTTTACAGCTTTACGGACACTTTCATTTTTGTACAAAAAATTATTTTTTTATTTTTTTACGAAAATAAACAAAAGTTTATTTTACTTTGTTTGTAGTGCATTTTTCTTTTTATTATTTGTTTGAGGGACTTTTTAGCCCCTCTACACGTCTCCTGACAATTATCAGCCGAGTCCCACTTTTGGCACTTATCAGTCTAGTTCTATTTTAAGTCAACTTTTCAGTGGAGTTGTCAAGTTCCGCATATTATATATATAGATTTGATAATAATTTAATCGTCCTAAAAATGCTGGAAGCCTAGTAGTGTTTCTCGGAGAAGGCATATAGCTTATTGACGAGCATTTTTATCTATATTTTGTTCCAGGCATATAGCTTATTGACGAGCATTTTTATCTATATTTTGTTCCAGGTATTTGTTTTCACTGTGTTTAAACCCATACTCTCATATTTAAAAAAATATTTTTACTTGATTGATATTGTCATTTCTTCGGATGCCCACGGATTAAACACAACACAACGACAACTATGCTTCTACATGACAGCGTCTTTATTATCAACTAACTAAAAATAAGTAGCGCCAAGGGCCTTAACTCTAAACGGTGAAAGCCCTTGCTTAGTTCCTCATGCAACATCTTCCCTTTTCTCAAAGACAAACAAAAAAAAAGTCTGATAAGAATTAAAATAAAATATATAAAGTAAAGTGACCTAGGCATTCATTGGGCTGACTACCCTCTTGCCTAACAGGGATTATTCTGCCCTTTTCACTTTATTTTGTGAAGTCCTTGAATCTCACAGGATCTCTTACTACTCTTCCGTACCGTGTTGTCCGCACTCTTTTCGGGCTTGGTTTTGTTCTTTCTGGACTTTGTGTTGTTGGGGTTGGTGCTGGGTTTAGTCTTTCTCTTATTTCACCTTCATATTGAGGTCGATCTGTGTCACCTGTTTCTTCTGTACCCCGGTCTTCATTCCTGGGTAACTCGCTCTGCACTTCATATGGCTGGTGAATCAATGATGTAGGTGGGGTGGTTTCTGCAGTTGTTTTCAAGTCTACCCTATTCCGTCGATATAATTCCCCATCCAATTCTACATGGTATGACCGTTCATCCAGTCTCCGCCATACGATTGCCTTCTTCCACTCTTTCTGACCCTTTATGTGTGGTTTCATCCGTACAACATCTCCAGGCTGTAACGGTTGAAGTGGTTTTACTTTGTGGTTAAAAGACTGTTCTTGTCTCCGGCTATCTCGCTTAAAGTTTTTTAGATTTTTGGGCAATTCTGGCTTGAGTAACTCCTCTCTAGTTGGGAGAAGTGTTTTTGTTCTTCTTGACATCAGCTTCTGAGCTGGTGATAAGAGACCTTTAGCTGGCGTATTCCTGTGATCCAACATTGCTAGGTATGGATTATCTTCCATCGCTTTCCGGAAAAGGTTCTTTGCCATCTTTACCGCAGATTCCACTTTGCCATTTGCCTTGCTATTGGACTGACAGGTGTATGTGTAAAGCACCACTCTTTTGAAAACGTAGAGAATTCCTGGCTGCTAAACTGCGGCCCATTATCAGTTACCACCTGATCTGGTATTCCTTGTCGTGCAAAATGGTGTTTTAGTTTGGTTATTACTGTCTTTGCTTCTGTATTCTGCAGATGATCAATTTCCCAGAAGTTGCTCATATAACCAACAGTGCAGAGATAGTCTCGATCTCCAAACCTAAAGAGATCTACTCCCACTTTTGCCCAGGGTCTGTCCGGAACTTCATAGACCATTAATGGTTCTGCTGGATTGGCTACTTCGTATTTTCTGCATGTGGGACATTTTGACACGTAGTCCCTGATATCACTGTTCATGTTTGGCCAGTATAAACATTCTTTTGCCCTCCTGCAACATCCTTCTATTCCAAGGTGTGTGGAATGCAGCTTTTCTTTCAACACAGCCCGTTGGGTCATTGGAACCACTACCCGGTTACCTCTGAAAATTAACCCATCTTGTACCGTCAGTTCGTTTCGCATACTAAAGTATGGTCTCACCTCTGGGTCCAGATATATTTTTTCTTCTGGCCATCCTTCCACAATTACTTGCTGCAACTGCTGCATGCTTCTGTCTTCCTTCGTGGCTGAGCGCAGTTCACCCAGCCTTCTCTCTGTTACAGGAATATATTCAGTTTCTTTGACATCATCTTCCTCGTCCATATATTCGCTGTTCATACTATGGATGTATGCTCTTGATAGTGTGTCTGCAAGGAACATCTTCTTACCCGGATGGTACAGAACGGTAGCATCATAAGCCTGTAGTCTCATCAGCATGTTTTGCAGACGTTTTGGGCATTTCCCCAATTCTTGTTTTCATGATAGCTTCCAATGGCCTATGATCGGCCAGTACTGTTATCCGTCGACCAAAAGTATATTGATGAAACCTTTCACTAGCATAGACTACTGCTAGCAGTTCTTTTTCAATTTGTGCATACCGAGTTTCTGTGTCGGTCAGCGCACGGCTGATATAGGCTAGGGGTTGACCTTCTTGCAGTAGTGCAGCCCCCATACCCTTCTCACTTGCATCACATTGAATGACCAAAGATGTGTTGGGGTCATAATACCTCAATACCGGTGCCTCACTTACTATTTAATTTTGCCAAAAGCCTCTTCGTGAATTTGGGACCACGTCCATGGCACATCTGCCTTCACTAAATTCCGAATTGGGGCCATCACGTCAGATATGTGTAGCAGAAATTTTGCCAGGTAATTCACAAATCCCACCAATCATTGCACTCCTTTAACATCTTTTATGGCTTTTACCTTCCCAGGATCAGGAAGTAAACCATCACTGGTTATCAGGTGACCCAGGAAAGATATAGATGTTTGTCGTAGGTTTAATTTTTCGGCATTTAGTCGCATCCCACGATCACAACATCTCTGTAACAGTTTCCTGAGTTTTATGTCATGATCAACTGTTGCTTCTTCCATTGTTTTACCCTTCCCGATCACCAGAAGATCATCTGCCTTATTAATCACCCCCTCTAAATCGGATTTATCAAACGCCTGAATAATTTCGGTAGGCGTTCTTTCATCTTCGGGCGTTGAAAACTGAAAACCATAATACACTTTTAAATTAAAAGTGTATTATGGTTTTCAGACGAAGCATTAAAAGTTTTAATGCTTCGTCTCCCAACGTGTGAAGCAAAAGTGCCGTTTGATATTGTACTGACTGCCTCGTCAAATATGTAATAATTGCAGAGTTATGCTATTTCAGTTTAAATAACTTCTAGTTCACTGACAAATTATCCTCCATACATAGGGGTGGTGGTGGTCTTATGCCAGCTACTGGTCTGTTACTTCATCCATGTCCACTTCCGACATTTTTTTTCCACGTACGAATTTAAACAAGCAATTAAACGTTACTTATCTGTTCTGTTTTCCCTTCTTTATCTGCTACCTTTCCACTGTTTTGTTTTTCCTCTTTGTAATGGACATCCTTTAATCCCACCGCTGCCACCATGTGTCATTTCTTCGGATGCCCACGGATTAAACACAACACAACGACAACTATGCTTTTACATGACAGCGCCTTTATTATCAACTAACTAAAAATAAGTAGCGCCAAGGGCCTTAACTCTAAACGGTGAAAGCCCTTGTTTAGTTCCTCATGCAACAGATATGTTTTGTTCCTTAAATACACTTTTAATTAATATAGCATCCAGATAAGCAACTGAAAAATTATAATCTGCAAGCATAGTGTCTTATGATGTCTGGAGTCACTTTTTTATCCCAAAAGTTTCTCAAAAGGAAATCGGTTGAACTTATACAATACAATTCCTTGTGCGTATTTAATTGTGAACATCCTTCTATAAACTTGTACTTGCCAATAAGCCTCAGAAATGTCCAGCTTCGAAAGATTTTTTTTCCACCGTTTAAAAATTTTCTCTGGACTTGGTTATCAGGACTTATGTGATTCTCTAAACATTTGTTGAACCCAGTCGAAAAATCAGCACAAACACAAATTTTATGTTATTTTTTCTTTACATACACGACCATTTTGAATGGTCAATTTTTTCAATTACACTTTTTTCAAGTCTCTAATTCTTTGATGATTTGATCCAAGGCTGCGAACGGTACATTATGTTTCCGTTTAAATACTAACTTGAAATTTGGTTATGACTTTGGAATACCGACCCAACTCATCTGAAAATCATTTTTTATTTTTTCAATTCTTCCTTTAAATTTTCACAGTGTTTTTTCAAACTAGTCACTTGTCTGCTTATATTTTTGCAATGAATATTTAAATTCCTTCACTCGAATAATTATATCCAGTAAAGTATCGAATAAGTTTGTAGTAGTTAACACATAAGCTTTAGCATTTACATACTTATTACGAAATGAAAGGTATCAAGTCATTTAAACTGATAACAAATAATTTTTCACCCAATTCGACACGTGCGATTTCGAAGTTCTTTTTAAGTTTTCCGTTTGTTTTCTATGTGGTTTCATAGATTATTGGGATATAACTACTAGTTGCATTTTTCATCCACATTATTAATTTTTCACATACACAAATTTTCTTTGGTTTTCTGTGATTTTTTTCCTTTTCAGCGCTGTGTACATTTTTTTTCTGTAAGAACTTTTGCTTGGTTTAGTTTTATCTTTAGGGCGTGACTTTTTCATGTCCTACTTTTTCACTTGTATCACTTTAAAATTCGTAAAAAGACATTCGTCTCCGAGATGTAAGCCACCACATCTAAAACATGAATTAATTTTCTTTTTCCACATTTTTCTTCGATTGTCTACATGCATTCTTTTCCTTCTGTATCACATCTTAGATTTAGGATTCTGTGACATTCGTACAATATTTCTTGTAGTGTTAGTTTTTAATTCTGTTCCAGTTTCGTTATGATTCTAGCACGTATTTCTGCGTCTTTTTTTGTTGCTAACTCTTGCATGAAAATGAATATGTCCGGAGTCAGCTCGTTTAATTTGAATCTTTCACACTTCTTGTTAACAATTCCAGCATATGTGACAAAATCTTTGTTTTTTTTTTGTCAGATTCATACACTTTCAACGAATATGGAATAACAAACATTTCTCACTTAAGATCTTAGTCAGAATATTTACCGTTTCTTCAAAGCAAATTTCTTCTGGTTTTCTTGGTAGTACAAAATTACAGCGCATTTCATATTCTACTGGTGTTAACTTTCGCAACAAAAGTTTTTTTTTCTTGTATTCCAAGTCGTTGCATTAATCTGTGTAAATTTGCCTATACATGGATTCAGCTATGACATTTTCCACCGCATCGGGTGTGAAGGAAATTGGAGAATTTTCCGTTTACTTTTGAATTACTTTAATTAACTTTGTTGTTGTTTGGGAGTTCCAACTCCCAAATATATCTCCCATGAAGTTATGGCAATTCAAAAGTAATAAAGAAAAGCATTCTGCAGGGAAACCACTCGACTATCTTTTGTTATGGCAATTCAAAGTTGATAAAAAGAATTCTGTGGAGAAGGCAATCGGAAACTACTCCAGTTATTTTTTCATAAAGTCATGGCAATTTAAAGATGATAAAGAAAAGTAATCTAAGAAGAAAGCAATGGGAAACTGCTATACTATCTTTCTCATGAAGTCATAGAAATTCAAAGATAATGAAAAAAAGGAATCTGTGAAGAAAGCAACGAGAAATCACACCACTATCTTTCTCAGGAAGTCATAGCAGTTAAAAAATAATAAAGATTGTGGAGAAGACAATGGGAATCCACACTAGTATCTTACTAATGAAATCATAGAAATTCAGTTAGAATGAAGAATAGAAATCTATGGAGAAGGCAAAGGAAGACCTCTCCACTGTTTTTCTTAAAAAGTCATGGTAATTCACAGATAATAAAGAAATCTGTGGAGAGGGCAATGGGAAATGAATCTACTAACTTTCAAACAAATTTGCAGCAATTCAAAATAATAAAAAAAGGAATATGTGAAGAAGGTAATGGGAAATAATACTACTATCTTTCACATAAATTTGAAGCAATTCAAAATAATAAAGAAATGAAATCAGTGGAGAAAACATTGGAAAATGACACTTACTATTTTTCATATAAATTTGCAGCAATTCAAAAAAAAAAAAAACGTATATGTGAAGAAGTAATGGGAAATGACAAATATCTTTCACATAAATTTTGCCGAAATTTCAATAATAAAAAAAAGAATATATGAAGAAAATAATAGGAAATGTCTCTACAAACTTTCACATAAATTTGCAGCAAATCAAAATTATAAATAAAAGAAATCTGTGAAGAAGGCAATGGGAAAATCCTATCTTTCACATAAATTTGCAGCAATTCAAAATAATGAACAAACGAAATCTCTGGAGAAGGAGACGGGAAATGACTACTATCTTTCACATAAATATGTATATCACAACAAATCAAATTAATAAAGAAAAAGAAATATATGGAGAAGGCAATGGCATATGACTACTATGTTTCACATAAATTTTCAGCAATTCAATATAATAAAGAAATAAAAATCTGTGAAGAAATAAATGGCAAATGACTACTATCTTTCACATAAATTTGCAGAAATGCAAAATAAAAAAAAGAAATCTGTGGAGAAGGCAATGGAAAATGATTCTACTATCTTTCATATAAATTTGCAGCAATTTCAAATAATAAAGAAAAGATATCTGTAGAGAAAGCAATGGGAAATGACTCTACTAGGTTTCACATAAACTTGCAGCAATTAAAAATAATAAAGTAAAGAAATCTGTGGGGAAAGCAATGGGAAATGATTCTACTAACTTTCACATAAATTTTTAGCAATTCAAAATAATACAGAAAAGAAATTTATAGAGAAGGCAATGGGAAATGACTACTATGTTTCACATAAATTTGCAGGAATTCAATATAATAAAAAAAAATCTGTGAAGAAGGCAATGGGATATCACTACTATGTTTCACATAAATTTGCAGGAATTCAATATAATAAAGACAAGAAATATGTGGCGAAGGCAATGAGATATGACTACTATGTTTTACATAAATTGGCAGCAATTCAAAATAATAAAAAAGTAATCTGTGAAGAAAGCAATGGGATATGACTACTATGTTTCATGCAGATTTGCAGCAATTCAAAATAATATAGAAAAGAAATTTGTAGAGAAGGCAAAGGCAAATGACTACTATGTTTCACATAAATTTGCAGCAATTCAAAATAATAAAGAAAAAAATATGTGGAGAAGCCAATGGGAAATGATTCTACTATCTTTCACATAAATTTGCAACAATTCGAAATAATAAAGAAAAGGGATCTGTGGAGAAATCCATTGGAAATGTCTCTTCACTCTTTCACATAAATTTGCAGCAATTCAAAATAATAAAGAAAGGATTTCTTTGTTTTGAGATTTAATGACCTATCAATCTTTATGGGATCATTTAAGGTCACAACAAATGATTTTAGGTAAGGTTATATTATTTTTACAGAATTTTGGAAGATGTCTTGCTTTTTAAACTTTTCCATTGCTTTCAATTTGTATTACTTTTTAAATTTTTCATCTGGTGAGGATCAGATCTATTTTTGATCTTCGGATCTTTACTTAGATTATATTTTGTTGTATAGTTTGATCTTTTTGAGGAAGGTTAAAATAGTATTAGAGTTTATTTTTTTGAAAAGATCTTTCAGGTTGTTAACATTGTAGAGGGATTGCCGAATATATGTAAAGTCATTGCAGTTGAGTAGAACATGTTTTACTGTAGATGGTTCTTGACATGCAATGCATTCAGGAGGTTCTTCATTTTTTAGGAGATAAGAGTAGGTTATGTGTGTATGTCCTATTCGAATATGGGATATAATCACTTCTTTGCGTGATTTACTGGGTTCTGATAGTTGTTTCTTTAGGATGGGTTTGACTTTAAATTATTTGTTGCTTTGACAGTTGTTCCAGGTTTCTTGCCATTTCTTTAAAATATAGTTCTTGATCAGGGGTTTATAGTCAGTGTATGGGACCTTCATGTTACTTGTGTCACATTTTAAGGAGTTTTTTTGCAGCCACATCGGCTTTATCATTTCCATGAAATCCAGAGTGACTGGGAATCCAACAAAAAATGATAGTTTTATTTTGTGAAATCACATGTAATCTATATAAAAGTTTGATGAGCAAAGGATTGTTTAATTTTTGGTTCTTTATTGCTTCAAGCACTGCTAAAGAATCCAAGAATATAATAACTTTGTTTGAGGTAAGTTTAGGGATGAGATCCAGGGCTAAGTCAATGGCAATAACTTCTGCACTAAATATTGATGAATTGTCAGGTTATCTTTTTTGTAGAATGGTACTTTTACAGATAACAGCACATCCTACTTTGTTATTGACTTTGGAGCCATCAGTATATATGTGGATCCAGTTTGGATATTGATTCAATATATAATTTAGTTTTTCTATATAAAGAAAGGGATGTGTGCCAGCATTTATGTGATCAGCCACTTCTAAAATGACTTTGGATTGTTTCAGAAGCCAGAGTGGATGTTCGAGGACATTGAATTCATGTATACTATTTTCATCTATTGAACTGCCATTAATTGGTTTTATTTTTTCCATGTGAAGGCCAAAAGGTTTGATAACATTTTCTTTTTTGTCAAACAGGTGTTTATAGTTTGAGTTAAATGTGTATTGATAGGCAGGATTTGATGGGTTAGCCTTAAGTTTTAGATAATATTGCAGCGCTAATTTTTCACATCATCTCAATTTTAATGGAGCCCCATGTGCTTCTACAGATGGGCTTTCTATGGGAGATGTTTTAAATGCACCAAAATGGTGGATGGGATCAAGAATTTTTAGGTAGGATTTCCTAGCCATACAATATATAAAACAACCGTAATCCAGTTTGGATCTTATTAGAGATCTGTATATTTTTAAGAGTGATATGCAATCTGCACCTCATTCTATATTAGCTATGACCCGCATAAGTTGTAGTGTTTTGAAACATTTTTGTTTCAAGTATTTCAGATGAGGGATGAATGTGAGTTTTTTATCAAAAATTATTCCCAGAAATTTGTGTTGGTCTGTTATTTCAATTTCTGTTCCTTCTAATTTGAGTGTTGGATCATTGTGCATTTTTCTTTGGTTACAAAAATGCACACTCTTGGTCTTGGTTGATGAGAATTTGAAACCATTTTCGATGGTCCATTGGTTTAATTTATTTATGCATATCTGCAGTTGACATTCTGAGATATGCATATTTTGGGATCTATGGCAAATCAGATCATCCACATATAAGGAGCCATTAACTTCATTGTTCAGGCAGTTTACAATGTTGTTGATTTTTATATTAAAAAGGGTAACCGACAAGATGCATCCTTGTGGAACTCCTTCTTGTATTTTTGAATCAGAGAGAGTAGATCCAATTCTTACTTTAAAGCTTCTGTTGGATAGAAAAATCTTTTATCAACAAGGGTAGTCCACCTTTTAGACCCAGATTGAATAAGTCTTTCATAATTCCTTGCCTCCATGTGGTCTCATAAGCCTTTTCTAAGTCAAAGAAAATGGCTATTGCATGTTCTTTTTTTATGAAAGCCTCTATGATAAATGTTTCTAATCGGATTATGTTATCGATTGTCCCTCTGTTACTTTGAAAGCCACTCTGTAAATTGAAAATTAAGTTATTGGTTTCCAGGTACCAGTTTAGTCTTTTATTTATTATTCTTTCGAATATTTTGCATAAGCAACTTGTTAGTGTTATGGGTTGAAAGTTTTTTGGGTCTGATTTGTCTTTTTCTGGTTTTGCTATGGGAATCACAATGGCCTGTTTCCAGCTCTTTGGCAGTTTTCCCTTGAGCCATATTTTGTTAAAGATATCTAACAAATATTCTACACAATGGTGGGGGAGTTGTTTTAAGAATTCATAATGAATTTCATCAGGGCCAGTAGCAGTATTGTGTGATTCATTTATGGCATTTCTAAGTTCATTCATCGTAAGAGGCTGATTGTAATCTTCTTTGTTATTAGAATTCAAATTTAGTTTATTTTTATTTTTTCTGTGCCCTGCTTAATTTTTTGGAAAGGTTGTCTGTAGTTTTTGTTAGAGGAATTGTTTTTAAATGTTTCCGCTAGTAGGTTTGATATATCTTTTGTCTTTGTTATTTTTTCGTTATTTAGCGTGAGGTGATTTAGAGGGGGATATACATTCTTTCCGGCAATTTTCCTTATCATATTCCAAACTTTTTTTGGTTTTCTGCTAAAATTTACTTTGTTTACATAGTCTTTCCAGGATTCCTTTTGGCTTCCTTGATCACTCTACATGCTACTGCTCTTTTTTGCTTGAAAAGATCTAGATTATGAGTTGTGGGTAGAGCATTAAATTTCCGTAGTGCTGCTTTTCTTAATCTGACAACTTTTTTGCATTCATCGTTGAACCATGGTCTTTGTTGTTTGTTTGGTTCATTGCTTTTTGGTATGCATACCTTCGCAATGGCTATTAAGGTTTCTGTGAAGTATTCGATGGATTTACTGTTGTCTTCTTTGACTGAAAGCTTTTTATAGCATTTTTTTGTATTCTTTCCAATTTGCTTTATTTACCTTCCATTGAGCCGGGTGGTTTTCAATTTCTTTTGAGCATGTTAGAACAACTGGGAAATGATCACTACCCCATGAGTCATCTAGAACTTTCCACTCATAGTCCATAAGTGTAGAGGGATCACAAAGGGATAGGTCCAGCACTGAGTAAGTGCCTGATGCTGGATGTAAATAGGTGTTGGACTTCTTATTTAGTAGGCATAAGTCATTGAGATTAATTATTTTCTCTAGATTTTTGCCTTTTTTATCCGAGTATTTAGATCCCCATATAACATTGTGGCAATTAAAGTCACCTAGTAATAAAAAAGATCTTGGAAGTTGTTCAATTAGATTGTTTAATTCAGATTCGTTTATGGGATCTTCAGGAGGGATGTAAATGGAGCAAATGTTAATGGTTCTATGTATAGTGGCTTTTGCAGCAACAGCTTGTATATCAGACTTTAATTGTATTTTACTTTGGGGGATATCGTTTCTAATTAGAATCGATACACCCCCCGATGCCTTCTGATTGAGGTTATGTATATAATTATATTGTGTATAATTTTTATTTTATTTTATCTTCAACTTTTAAAAAGGTTTCTTGTAGACAGATAATAGTGGGACGATAATTCGTTATAAGAAGAAGTAGCTCATTTATGTTTGGCTTTAACCCCCGACAGTTCCATTGTAAGATTTTTGATCCATGCTTATATACTGAAATTTTTAAGAGAGTTTACTTGACTATATAATATTTTGTAGTAGAGGTGTCCATCTCTTCTATGCTTTCTCTCTTATTTGCATTTTGATTCTTATGTTTTGTTCCTTGAGTTTCTTTTGGTTCTGCTTGTTTATTAGGCGATGTTCCTTTGGTTTTTTTCCTTTGGTTCATTTGTTGTTCTTTGTCTAGGAGAAAACCGTTCCCGTGTTTGAGATGAACTGGTTATTCTTGGTTTGGTTTTGTCTGGACTTTTTGAGCTTCTGTCTTGATCGTCTTTCCTGTCTCTCTATTTTCATCAGTCATATTTGTTTTCTTTTAGAACATTTTCAGTTTTTGATTTGTGATGTTGATTTTTTGAGGAAGGATTTGTTTTTGGAGGCAAGGAGTTATTAACTTTGGTAGTGGTAATGGAGAGGATTGGTGTTTGCTGTTGTTTGGATTTTAACTTTCTTTTGATTGTATCACCTTCGGTTTCCTTGATCTGGAATTGGGGTTTTTTCTTTAGATCTGATTCCATATCGGATTTAGGTGTCGAACTGATCAAATTTTTCTTTACCATCTCCAATAGAGATCTTAGTTCTTTCGCCACTTCTGATAGATTGTCTTGTGTTGTTTCTTGTACTTGCATTATGTTTGATGTTCTGGCTATATTTGCATATGTTGATGCACTCAGTGAGTGCTCAACTATCCTTCTTGCCTCTGGGTATGGTATATTATTGGTATGTTTAATTTTGGATACTTTTTTCTTTTTTCCAGACTTCACATTCTTTTGAGTCTGCTGCATGGTTTAATATACAGTTTGCACATTTTAAAGGGAGTTCACAGTTAATGTGATCCCCAATTTCTCCACAAACTTTACATCTTGGTGATCTGAAACATTTCTCCTTGTGGTGTCCAAACTTTTGACAATTGTGACATCTCAGAGGGTTTGGTATATATACCTCTACATTTTCTATTAAATATCCAATTTTTATTTCAGTAGGAGGTTTTGGGGTGTTAAAATTGAGAATGGAAGTGTTTGTTGGAGTCACTTGATTGCTTTTTTTTATCATTATTCTTACGCATCTGTGACCCCTTGTTTCCTTAGATTCTCATTATTTCCTCTAGCGTGCAGAGAGAGAGAGAGAGAGAGAGAGATCTGAACTTCTCACCACACCCTTTGAGGAGTTCAAGGAGTTGTGTGGAATTGGAAAACAGGTTTTGTTTCAATAACTTATTTGCTGAAGTTTTATTTGTAACCTCTACTAACAAGGTATTATTCCTTAATGTTTTAATTGTAGATGTTTTTGTTAAGGATCTCATTGTTTTTTTGACAATGAAGGGGGACAAATTGGTGATTGGAGTGTTCTCCATTGACTTCAAGACAATGAATCTCGGAAACTGCTTTTGATCAAATTCATTGTCTGACTCAGGTTCGGAGGCTAGGCTCTTCGAGCTGTATTCTGTATGGGGTCTTTTATTTTTATTTGTTGCCATGAGTTTTATTTTTTAAATTTCACCCTCCTTGCTCTGCACCCTCCTCGGAGCCCAACAGCGGGAGATATGAGGGGGGAAACCCATTCGCCCTATTATCCCAGGGATACAAGAAAGGTATACTCACACTAGTAAGAGGCAGTTTGCATTTCGGGTTTCTCTTTGTTTTCCAGACCCATTTTTGATGAAAAATTCAGATTGAAAACCTGTGTAACAGCTTTTCCTTACTAGTAGATTGATCCTTGCCACTGCCTTCTAATACTTACACGTGGTCTATCTCTTGTTTGTAGCTGAGAATCAGTCTGTTTTAGTGACACATCTATTGAGTTATTTTGTTTGTGTTAGATGATTTTATGCGAGTAAGTATTAGGGCTTGACGTGACTAGCCGATTGATTGAATCGGGCCTCTTCGACCGCCTGTCTAGCCCAGGTAAGGGCCAAACTGATGTGCTGCTAATAAAGAAAAGAAATCTGTGGAGAAGGCAATGAGATATGACTACTATGTTTTACATAAATTTGCAGCAATTCAAAATAATAAAGAAAAGAAATCTGTGAAGAAGGCAATGGGATATGACTACTATGTTTTACATAAATTTGCAGCAATTCAAAATAATAAAGAAAAGAAATCTGTGAAGAAGGCAATGGGATATGACTACTATGTTTCACATAAATTTGCAGCAATTCAAAATAATAAAGAAAAGAAATCTGTGAAGAAGGCAATGGGATATGACTACTATGTTTTACATAAATTTGCAGCAATTCAAAATAATAAAGAAAAGAAATCTGTGAAGAAGGCAATGGGATATGACTACTATGTTTCACATAAATTTGCAGCAATTCAAAATAATAAAGAAAAGAAATTTGTGAAGAAGGCAATGGGATATGACTACTATGTTTTACATAAATTTGCAGCAATTCAAAATAATAAAGAAAAGAAATCTGTGAAAAAGGCAATGGGATATGACTACTATGTTTCACATAAATTTGCAGCAATTCAAAATAATAAAGAAAAGAAATCTGTGAAGAAGGCAATGGGATATGACTATTATGTTTCACATAAATTTGCAGCAATTCAAAATAATAAAGAAAAGAAATCTGTGAAGAAGGCAATGGGATATGACTATTATGTTTTACATAAATTTGCAGCAATTCAAAATAATAAAGAAAAGAAATCTGTGAAGAAGGCAATGGGATATGACTACTATGTTTCACATAAATTTGCAGCAATTCAAAATAATAAAGAAAAGAAATTTGTGAAGAAGGCAATGGGATATG
The DNA here is from genome assembly GCA_037127315.1 of Ascarosepion bandense. Taxonomy (NCBI): domain Eukaryota; kingdom Metazoa; phylum Mollusca; class Cephalopoda; order Sepiida; family Sepiidae; genus Ascarosepion; species Ascarosepion bandense. Next base: position 3,809,329 of record JBBBDQ010000856.1, read on the forward strand.
ACTACTATGTTTTACATAAATTTGCAGCAATTCAAAATAATAAAGAAAAGAAATCTGTGAAGAAGGCAATGGGATATGACTACTATGTTTCACATAAATTTGCAGCAATTCAAAATAATAAAGAAAAGAAATTTGTGAAGAAGGCAATGGGATATGACTACTATGTTTTACATAAATTTGCAGCAATTCAAAATAATAAAGAAAAGAAATCTGTGAAGAAGGCAATGGGATATGACTACTATGTTTCACATAAATTTGCAGCAATTCAAAATAATAAAGAAAAGAAATTTGTGAAGAAGGCAATGGGATATGACTACTATGTTTTACATAAATTTGCAGCAATTCAAAATAATAAAGAAAAGAAATCTGTGAAGAAGGCAATGGGATATGACTACTATGTTTCACATAAATTTGCAGCAATTCAAAATAATAAAGAAAAGAAATCTGTGAAGAAGGCAATGGGATATGACTACTATGTTTCACATAAATTTGCAGCAATTCAAAATAATAAAGAAAGTGTTAGGGTGCTCTCCATTTTAATGATCAATGAACTCTTCCATGCACTACAAAGAGTGGTAGCGTCAAGACCTTGGTTTTGTTGGCAGTAATGTCACACTAGCGCTATACCTGTGCAAGAGTGATTGGAACTGTGCTAACAAGTCAGGCGGACCCTTCCGGTAGTCAACCGGAAGTGATTATAATCGGACTCTACATCGTAAAAAGAGACATACAATTAATACCTTGTTTCCTGTATGATTACTAACCCCACTTTGGAAATACTATTTTCTTCCGTAATACATTTATTTAATATAATTTTCTGTTGTTCATATTTATTACCACACAACTCAATAATGACGACGAAGATTATTCGGCATCCACACGGAGAAAAAACAAATTTTTCAAAATCGTCTCACAACTGAACAGTGGTGATGAAATACTCACGGTAAGAAAAATTGCAAAATTATCCCACGACACAGCAGTGTGACGAAGTATTGGACATTCTCAAGAAAAAAAAACTCAGTTTTGGTCCTTTGTACTACAGTGGATCTAGTTTCACAGAGAAATTTTAAGTAGTTCGTTACAACGGAACTATTGACGACGAAAATTTGGCAACACAGAAAGTCTTTAGTCGTAACAACAATCGACAACAGACGTAAAAGTTACGTGGAAAGCTACATTCGCAGCAAGAAAAATTGTAAGTCACGTTTAACTTTTTTTTTCTTTCTGTTGGAAAAAAATGTATTGTGAAACTTGTGACCCTCCCCTCTGTGAAAGAATTTTTTTTGACGTTAAGTTATTCGCTGTAAAAAGAAAAAAAAACATAATGGAACAATTTCAAAACACCATACTTGAACTGATCAAATATCAAACACAACAACAATTGGAATTACAGAAAAAATTACAGGAAATGCAAAATGAAAATGAGAAAAAACAACAAAAATGTCAAGAAATGCAACTTGAAAATGATATCAGACAACAAAAATTTCAGGAGGAAAACGCTAGGAAATATGTAGAGATGCAGGAACTCTTGCATAAAATAATTATCGAGAAAAATAAAAGCACGGATGATAACACATTCTCACAAAATGCAATATGGACTACGATTGAAAATTTCACTTATAATCCCGACGAGGATAATACGTTTAAGAGATACTATCATAGATACCAAGATTTTTACGAAATAGATTGCAAATCGTGGCCGAATGAGAAAAAAATTAGACTTCTCTTAAAGAAATTAGGGACATATGAACACAAATTCACAGATTTCATCTTGCCAAGGAAAACAAGAGACTTGGATTTCGATGAAGCAATAAGTCTGTTGAAAGAATTGTTTAGTCTGAGATTACCTTTATTTCACAAGAGGTGGAAGTGCTTGAACCTACAAAAAATAATGATGAGGACTATACAACGTTCGCGTCAGTAGTAAACAAAAATTGTGATGATTTCAGATTAGCAGAACTGACGGCAGATAACTTTAAATGTCTAGTGTTTGTGCTTGGTTTAGTATCTGACAAAGACTCAGATATGAGAAGAAGGATACTGACAAAACTGGAGAATGAGCAAAGTATTACGTTACAAAAGCTGGTGGACTATTGCCAACAGTGTGTTAGTATTAAGGAGGGTGCAAAGAAAATTCAGGAAACCGCTATAGCAAGCATAAAAAAAAGTTACTAGGAGGACACGTGTTCGGACTCGATCACCGAGACGCAAGTATCATTCACCAACAACAAGTGGGAGTAAGCATAAAAAAAGACCCCCGCCTCCCAAAAATCTTATGGTTGTGGCGAACGTGATTGGGGAATTTGTGGTGATGCCGACCGAACAAAAGCGATGAACCGGATGTGTGCTCTCACAACTAAAAGTCAAATGAATAAAAATCGTCGTGCGCATCCAAGTTCGCGCAGATGTTCCGGTTGAAAAATAAAAATTAATCAAAGATCAAATTACCAATTTTATTTATCAGCCAATGAGAAGCCCGGATCCAAATACAAGGAAGAAATTCGAAATGAGCCAGTTGATCCAAAAATGCTGCTATAAAAAGCAGAGACTAAGCATAAAAAACAGACAGGCACAGACGGAAGAGAAGATTGTAATTAGTTTCTTCCTTGACCTATGTCAAGCTGCTACTATGCTCGCCTTCTTCCTTCTTCTTCCGCACCTGTTCTCAAAGGACTAACTGACCTTTTCTAAAACATTCCACACCAACCAACTCACTGACCTTAGAAACGGCAACTTGAAAATGAACATCCTTTTTTTCAGCTCACCATTATCTTCCATAAACTCTTTTACCTCCGTTGAACTTGTATTTCAAGCATTACTTATTTTGTAAAACATTAATTGAAATGTATATATGTATAAAAGTTATTCTACACTCAAAAATTGCCTTTCTTGAATTTATGAATTATAGTGGGCTATCTTCCCACAAGGCCAAATTCCGTTAACATGCTACGGAATCCTACTACCCCTCACTACAAATGAAATAAGAGAAGAGATACCTGCTATAAAGTGACTGTCCATTCAAAAATAAAATGTGTAGGAACTGCAATAGACGAGGTCATATAAAGTCTAAATTCAGATTAAAAAGTAACAGTCACGTAAAAATTACAAGAACAGAACCAGAACATGAGAAAATATTTGAAAGTAGAAAAATTAAATCAACCAATTAACATGCAGCTAGATTCTGGATCTGATATTTCAATTATAAACTATAAAACGTGGAAGAAATTGAACAAACCGACTATATTGAAGCAAATAAGGTTGCCAGAACTGTCACAGGGAAAAGAATTAAGTTTGAAGGAGAACTAATTTTAAATGTTAAGTTCAACAATCTAACGAAAAGAGTGAAAATGTTTATAATGAAAGGTACGAACGATCTATTCGGGACAGACTGGATAAATGAATTCGACTTATGGGATTTACCTATAAGCGCATACTGCAGAAATATTAGTGAAACGACTGATGAGATTAAAAAATTAAAAACTGAGATAAAAAAAGCTTTCCCTGAAGTATTTTCAGAAGGTCTAGGGAGATGCACCAAAACGGCAGCAAAAATCCAATTACAGAAGGACATACAACCAGTTTTCAAAAAGAAGAGAAATACGCCTTACGCGGCGATTGAAAAAATTGATGCGGAATTGGAAAGACTGACAAAAGTGACTGGGCCGCGCCTGCAGTTTATGTAAAATAGAAATCGGGCGGCATTCGCATTTGCGCTGACTTTTCGACAGGATTAAATAACGCCATACAGGACTTCCATTATCCTTTACCTAGCCCTGATGAAGTATTCGCTAAGTTAAATGGCGGTAAATATTTCACTAAAATCGATCTCAGTGAGGCATACCTACAAATACTGGTCGATGAGGAGACTTCGAAACTACTATGCATAAATACGATATAGAGGACTATACAAATACGAACGGTTACCTTTCGGTGTAAAAACGGCACCAGCAATATTTCAACAAATTATGGATAAAATGCTGGCGGGTCTTGACTTCGCTACCGCATATCTCGATGACATTTTAATTAAGAGTGAAACGGTTGAGGAGCACACAATACATACTCAGGAAGTGTTCAAGAGGATAAGAAAGTATGGGTTCAAAGTGAAGGAAGGAAAATGTGATTTCTTGCTAGAAGAGATCAGATACCTAGGACACATAACCAATAAGGATAGCCAAAAACCCAACCCGAACCGTTCCTCTGCAATCCGGAACATGCCTGAGCCTAAAAACATTAAGACACTTCAGAGCTTCTTAGGTTTGGTAAGTTATTACCAAGCATTTATTCCAAACTTGCACAATTTGCGAACGCCCCTAAATGAACTACTACAAAAAGATAAAACTTGGCATTGGTTTAATGAGTGTAAGAAAGCGTTCGAGGAAATAAAAAGATAGCCTAACATCAGATCTATTCCTCGCACACTATAATCCCAAGCTAGATATAGTGATAGCTTGCGACGCCAGTGAATATGGGATTGGCGCATACATCTTACATAAGTGCTAGGACGGCACGATGAAACCGATAGCACGCGAGTAGATTGTTACTACCAGCAGAACGCAGCTACTCACAGATAGAAAAAGAAGCACTAGCAATAATTTTCTCGATAACTAAATTCCATACGTACATCAATGGAAGATTTTTCACGTTACAAACGGACCATAAACCGTTATTAACCATCTTTGGTTCAAAGAAGGGAATCCCTACTTACACGGCAAATCGATTATTAAGATGGGGAACAATACTGCTGAATTATAACTTTAAATTACAACACTTACCATCGAGCAAAATTGGACATGCGGATGGCCTATCTAGGCTAATTCCAAAAGCAGATGAACCATTGGAAGATACTGTAATCGCAGCACTGAGAGCAGAAGTGGAAGTAATGAACATGCTGAATGACACTATTAGAGAATTGCCAGTTTCTTTAGTAGAAATAAAGAAAGAAGCTGAGAAAGACCAATTCATCAAAGACACAAAAATAAAATTAGCCGAGAAAGGACCACCGGATTTCGGAGACATTTTCATTATGTGATAATGTAGTGTTGTATAGCGAAAGAGTAGTAATCCCAAAAGCTTTGCAGAAGAGGATTCTGAGAGATTTTCATGCAGGACACTCGGAAGTAAATCGTATGAAAAGTCTTATACGATCTTACATGTACTGGCCGGGGATGGACGCGGATATCGCGACTATGGTTAGTAGATGTAAAGGGTGCGCTCTTGCTGCAAAGGCGCCACAGATATTGAAGAAACCATGGCCAAGAACAGCTAGACCCTGGTCAAGGGTACATGTGGATTTTGCAGCTTATATTATCTGATAATAGTAGATAGCTACAGTAAGTGGCCGGAAGTATTTCAAATGAAGAGACCAACAGCGGGAAATACAATTAATAGATTGCACGAATTATTCGCAAGATTCGGAGTCGTGGACACGTTAGTAAGTGATAACGGAACGCAGTTCACTTCGAAAGAATTCAAGGAGTTCTGTGAAACGTTTCAGATAGAACATATAAAAACTCCACCGTACCACCCGTGTAGTAACGGATTGGCTGAGAGATTTGTCGAAACCTTAAAAAGGGCATTAAAAAAGGTGTCAGGGACACCTACTAAGAAGGCATTACAATTATTTCTACAAGTTTATATTATAACCCCTAATAAAGCTGCGCCTTCAGCACTGTCACCTGCAGAATTGATGTTCGCGAGAAAGGTGCGATCGGCGTTTGATAAATTAATTCCAAGAGAAAAAGCACTTAAACCCACAACTCAACCTCCAAAAGTGAAGTTCAACAAAAATGAAAAAGTTTATTTCAAAAGTTACAAAAATAATGCCTCCTGGTTTCCGGGAATAATAAAGGAACGTATCGGGAACATGTTATATATGATTAAAGGCAAAAGATTTATCCACAGACGACACGTGAATCAGATAAGAAAAAGATTAGCTGAAGAAGCTATAGACACGCTGTCAAGGGTAGATGATAGGATATATGATATTCACGACACGTTCGACCTACAAATGCCACAAGAGAAAGAAGTAACAAAGCGGAAATCTACCAGAAAAAGGAAGGCAAGGCAACATTTTATGGCGGATCCGAAAAGAAAGAAATATGAGAATTGATGAAAAAATCTTAGGACGGAGGTGTTAGGGTGCTCTCCCCACCATTTTAATGATCAATGAACTATTCCATGCACTACAAACAGTGGTAGTGTCAAGACCTCGGTGTTGTTGGAGGCAATGTCACAGTAGAGATATACCAGTGCTAGAGTGAATGGAACTGTGCTAACAAGTCAGGCGGACACTTCCGGTAGTCAACCGGAAGTGATTATAATCGGAATCTACATCGTGCGAAGAGAGGTACAATTAATACCTTGTTTCCTGTATGATTACTAAACCCACATTGTAAATGCTATTTTCTTCCGTAATACAAAATCTGAGGAGAAGGCAATGGGATATGACTACTATGTTTCACATAAATTTGCAGCAATTCAAAATAATAAAGAAAAGAAATCTGTGGAGAAGGCAATGCGAAAGGACTCTACTATGTTTTACATAAATTTGCAGGAGTTCAAAATAATAAAGAAAAGAAATCCGTGGAAAAGACAATGGAATATGACTACTATGTTTCACATAAATTTGCAGCAATTCAAATTAATAAAGAAAACTTGTGTAGAGAAGGCAATGGGAAATGACTAGTATTTTTCACATAAATTTGCAGCAATTCAAAAGAATAAAGAAAATAAATCTTTGGAGAAGGCAATGGGATACGACTACTATATTTCACATAAACTTGAAGTAAATCAAAATAATACAAACAAATTGTGTGGAGAAGGCAATGGGAAATGACTAGTATTTTTCAAATAAATATGCAGCAATTCAAAATAATAAAGAAAGATCTATGGAGAAGGCAATGGGAAATGTATCTACTATGTTTCACATAAACTTGAAGCAAATCAAAACAATAAAGAGAAATCTGTGGAGAATGATAATGGGATATGACAACTATGTTTCACATAAATTTGCATCAATTCAATATAATAAAGAAAAGAGATCTGTGGAGAAATCAATAAGAAATGTTACTTCAATCTTTCACATAAATTTACAGGAAATCAAAATAATAAAGAAAAGAAATCTGTGGAGAAGGCAATTGGATATGACTCCTATGTTTTGCATAAATTTGCAGCAATTCAAAATAATAAAAAAAAATTCTGTAGAGAAGGCAATGTGAAATGAGACGACTATCTTTCACATAAATATGCAGCAATTGAAAATAAGAAAGAAAAATATCTGTGGAGAAATCAATTGGAAATGTCTCTTCATCTTTCACATAAATTTGCGGCAATTCAAAATAATAAAGAAAAGAAATCTGTGGAGAAGGCAATGGGATATAACTACTATCGTTCACATAAATTTTCAAGAATTCAGAATATTAAAGAAAAGAAATCTGTGCAGAAAGTAATGGGAAATGACCGTACTATCTTTCACATGAATTTGCAGGAATTCAAAATAATAAAGAAAAGAAATATGTGAATATGGCAATTAGATATGACTACTATGTTTCTCATCAGCAATTCAAAATAATAAAGAAAAGAAATCTATGAATAAGGCAATGGGAAATGATACTACTATCTTTCCCATAAATTTGCAGCAATTCAAAATAATATAGAAAAGAAATCTATGAATAAGACAATGGGAAATGATTCTATTATCTTTCAAATAAATTTGCAGCAATTTAAAACAATAAAGAAAAAAATCTGTGGAGAAAGCAGTGGGAAATGACTGCTATCTTTCACATAAATTTGCAGCGATCCAAAATAATTAATAAATATATCTGTGGAGAAGCCAATGGTAACTGACTATTATCTTTTACATAAATTTGCAGTGATCCAAAATACTAAAGAAAAAAATCTTTGGAGAAGGCAATGGAAAATGACTATGTTTCACATAAATAAGCAGCAATTCAAAATAATAAAAAAAAATCTGGAGAGAAGGCAATGATTAATGACTCTACTATCTTTCACATAAATATGCAGCGATTCAAAATAAAGAAAAGAAATTTGTGGAGAAGGCAATGGGAATTGACTCTACTATCTTTCACATAAATTTGCAGCAATTCAAAATAATAAAGAAAAATATCTGTGGAGAGGGCAATAGAAAATGACTCTACTATCTTATACATTAATATGCTTTATTCCTGCAAATTTAAGAAAAGAAATCTGTGGAGAAATTAATGGGAATGACTCAACTATCTTTCCCAAAAATTTGCAGCGATCCAAAATAATAAAGAAAAATATCTGTGGAGAAGGCAATGGAAATGACTGTACTATGTTTCACATAAATTTGCAGCAATTCAAAATATTAAAGAAAATAAATGTGTGAAGAAGTCAATGGGAAATGGCTCTAGTATGTTTACCACTAATTTGCAGCAATTCAAAATAATAAAGAAAAGAAATCTGTGGAGAAGTCAATGAGAAATGACTACTATGTTTCACATAAATTTGCAGCAATTCAAAATAATAAAAGAAATCTTTGAATAAGGGAATGGGAAATGATTCTACTATCTGTCACATAAACTTGCATCAATTAAAAATAATAAAGAAAATGTGTGGAGAAGGCAATGGGAAATGACTTTTCTATCTTTCACATAAATTTGCAGGAATTCAAAATAATCAAGAAAGGAAATCTGTGGAGAAGTCAATGTGAAATTACTACTATTTTTCACATAATTTTGCAGCAATTCAAAATAAAGAAATCTGTAGAGAAGGCAATGGGAAATGACTCTACTATCTTTCACATAAATTTGCAGCATTTCAGAGAGAACCAGACTACAAGATCTGAAACAAAAAATATTCTTTTTGGGAGAACAAAGATTGTCAAAATATATCCTCTATAAACATTCACTCAGTTAGTTAAGTGCTGTACGTTATAAACGCTTGGACAATCATGTCTTAAAAGTGACATGATTGACTGGGCAGAATATTATTTAGCAGTAGGTTGCCATTACTTTCTGCAGTAGACTGGTTGGCTGACCAGAGCTTTAGAACCCAGTCTCTTCTGTTATTTAAGCCATAACTGGAAGGAAGAGATGGATTAATACCTTTCCCAAGGGTATTTGCACGTAAGTGAATGCAATTTAATTTCTTGTTCTGAGCACCACTGCACCAGAATGTGCATCACATGCATTGGAAAGTATAAATCCAGCTCTTCCTCTCAGTGCAGCTTTTAGCCAGGTTGGCAACAAGTCTAAGAAAAGGACAATTACAAAATCAAAACTGGTTTGTCATAGGTCTAGCAGCACCACTCTGTAATAATTCATTTCCTTCAGAAAGCACAGCAGCTGTGCCTAGCTTAGTGAAGCTGTGGCACTTTGCTCTACAAGAGAATCTACAGAACTTGTTTATATACAGTACATAAATGCAGAGTTCAAAATCATTTATGTTGTCTTGTTGGAGAAGGTATTCTCCACTCGTCTTCCTCTTTCTCACAAATGGAATATCACAAGTCTGCTGATACTCTGTTGTTATTTTTATGGCAAATGTTCAAATGATTGCACTATTCTTTAGTTCTTCCATTTCAGATCTTTACAGCTAAGACACACTATTTATTACAGAGTTGAATAACCTGCATTCCCTCTGTGAGAAGAAAGTTTCACTCATCTTTTTCTCAAGAACTATTATTTTGTGGATACTTCCCTGAATATTATAATCTTAACATCTTCAAAGGTTGTTATCTACCTTCCTTATCCACATAATTTTATTGTTGAAATGGCTAAATGTAATCGTAATTTATATGCTTACAATTTCTTCTATCACATTTCTTGCTTGTTTTTCTTCCCGTTTTTTGCTTCCAAGTCAACTTTTATTTCAAAAACTTTAAATGCAATTCAATCATTATCTTCTTAATTCATATTATTTTTATTGTTCTTGCTTCTTAATATTTACATCTTCTCATATTATCTCACATCCAGTAACCCCTTACATCTTAGTGGCTTTATTGCCTTGCTTGGTGTGAAACAATAAAAAAGAAATCTTAACGTCTTACTAATTCCTCTTTCACCCATATCACATGCCTTACTTATAATTATTTTAACAGAACCTCTCTTTGTTTCTTTACCTTTGTATTAGCTGAACTTTAGTTCCATCAGTTCAAACCCTTGCAGTTATGACTCGTCAAGTCATGTACACAAAGTCAAATCATCCTCATTTACTTCATATTCCATTAATAGGGAGGAAGTTTCATTTGAACAGTTTCTTCTATTTTGTATGAGAGACCTCTAAGAAAATGCTTCTCTGATTTTAGCTTGCTCAAGTCTTGGACCAACCCTTATCTACTTTTTCAATTAATAACCTTGAGTGTCTTTCTGTTATTTCTTCTGTTTTCAAACTGTTTCATTTGTTTTGGGGTTCGCTATTTGCCCATAGCTGAGACCCTAACTGGTGCTACCACCACCGGTTAGCATGGACTTTGGAACAACAGCAATAAAGAGGTGGTTCTATGCTCCTCAAAACCTCTTGATCAGAAACCTTGCTACTGAATGTAGTTTATCATCATACCCAGGACCCTTTCATACTTGAAGATTGGTGCAATACAATCATCTTTTATATGTGATTTTTATCTTGAATTGTTAATAACCTTTGCTTTAATATTAACCTTTCTATAAATAATCCAGTTAACAAATTGTTTGAGCCAGTTTGAAATGAACATTTAATTTGAATCTCTTCTGAAATATAAAAACTAATTTACTGTGATATTAAATTATAATTAACTTATTGAACAACCAGATTTTCATCATGTAGTAGCATGAGTTCTATAACCCATTAAAAATCCTATTAGGACCTCTTGAGTTAGACCAGTTGATATTAATTTCACTGTTTCAAAAAAATAAAGAGCAGGAATATCAACTCAAACATGTATACCCACTAAAAATAATGTTTATAATCATAATAAATGATGTTGAATGAAAAAAATTCATTTAAAATTTACTGTGTTTATGTTTCAAGCACAAAAAATGAAGATAGAAGATACAAATCCCAGTATTGTCTCCAGAGACATATGCATTCCTTGAATAGGTATTTGAGCTTTGCTTTACCATAACAATCTCCAATGGACAGATTGATAATGATATGCTTTGATTACAGGAGTAGTTTCCCTGTTGAATAAAGGGGATACAGGTTTGGTGCTTGCTGAAAAGTATGGTTTCCCTAGTAGGACTTCTCAATCTAGGGCAGTTGATATTAATTTCACTGTTTAATAAAGTAAAATGAGGGATAGCAACTCAAATTCATGTGGCCACTAAAAATAATGTTTATAGTAATATATATATCTCGACATGTGAAAAAGTACCTACTTTGCTACACAAACAACAAATAAAACAATAAAATCAATCAAAAACCAAACATATAAATATACAATATAAAGATTAAAAAAATTAAATAAAAAATTTAAAAATAAATACAAATATACAAACACTCAATCACAACAATAAACAGAAAATAATAAACAAAAACAAAACATACAAATATAAATATAAAAATACATACAAACACTCAACCCTGACAAAAACAGAAAATAACACAACAATCACCAAAAGAAAAAAAAACACAAATCCCACAAACACAAATATACACAAAAACACAAACACCCAAGTGGTAAAACATAGCAAATCATTAAGAAAAAGGTCAAACCAATAAAAAAGGTCAATACAATAAAGGAGTCCAACCCAAAATAAAAACAATATAAAAGCTATTAAACAAACAACTCATGCATACACTAAAAAATCAAAAAAGCAATAAAAATGAAAAATCAATCAAACATCTGTATAATAAAAATAAAAAGGAAGAATAAACAAAATGTAAAAGAAAATCAACAAATCATAAACAAAACCATTCCAACAAAAATCACAGCATGCTCTATATAAAGAAAAAAAAAGGAACTTAGCAGTAAATCAGTCTGGAAGAGTGAGAACATCATAACAGTGGCCTCACAAAACTTCCAAGTTGGCATTAACCTGCTCACTTAAGGTGACAAACTCTTTGGGCGTATCAACAGTCTATCTTCACCTGATATTGAGCACATTATGATAAAAAACCTGCTTGATAAAATACATTTTATCTGCAAAACCACTAAAACAACAAATTTGGCACTAAACATTATGACAATTGAACACACACACACACACATTATATATATATATATATATATACATATAGAGAGAGAGAGGTAGGTAGGTAGGTACCTCCAAAGAAAAGAATTAAAATGAGTTTTTAAAAATGTAAAAATCTTTTTTTGAAACTTTTATTTTAGTTTTAATTTTAAGTGAGTAAATTTAATATTTCCAGTAAACAAAATACTTTACTGAATTTCAAAATTTTATTTAAATTGATTAAAATGAGTTGGTTCTTTTAATTTACAAAAATCACCATGATTATACACACAAAAAAAAATTCAAAATTCTTTTTGAAACATTGTGGATCACTTAATTGATAAAGCTTTTCCATTTATGATTAGTAAATATAGTTTTTATTTAATAAACATTTCATCTAACTATAAAATTAATACAGGATTTTAAAATATTTAAAAGTTTATAAATTATTTGAATTCAATTTTTAAAAAAATTGAAACAATTCTTCTAAATATTATTTATTGAAATTTTTTTTCTTAAGACAAATGTCTATAAAAAATAAAGGCAAAAGATTTTCTAATTAAATAAAGTCTTACTTATGCCTCATTGTACTTTTTACTTTACAATTCAGAGCAGATTTTTGGCAAATGTGGATTCTAGTTTTAAAAACTTTGTTGATTTAAAATTTCCAAAAACCTACCTTTTCTTTAAAAAAAAAAAATAATAATTTCATTCCAAGCATGGCAATAAAGCTACTAGGATGAAAAGGGTTGCTAAGTGTTAGAGAATATGAGAAAAAAACTACTATTAAAGAGAGAGGACAATAAAAGAATAAGAATTAAGATAATGATTGGTATTGCATTTAAATGTTTGAAGATCAATGTTGACTGGGAAGCTAAAAGTTGAAAGAGTTCTACACATGAGAAATGTGACAGAGGAAACTGTTAGCATAGAACTTACAGTGACATCAAGCCATTTCAACTGTAAAATGATGAAACATAAATGCTAATCTAGTACTGCACTTAAATTCATAAAGTTTAGTCTATAACTTATGTGTATTTAACAAATTTTTTATGGCTAAATAAAGTTTAGTATATAACATTTTGTTTGCCTTAATGCTTATAACTAATATAAGCATTAAGTCATATAAATATTTCTTGAAATTTCATAAAATTAAATAAGAGATGTAAAAATTAAAAAGGAAATTGTAAGAATTTCTAAAAATGAAACATTTCTAAATTAATTTATTTCATTTGTGAACAAGTTGTGAAAGTTTCATTAAAATCCAACAATTATTTAATTTTTTTAAGAATTTCCAAATCAGTGTGTTTTCACTGCAAAAAGACACTAAAATTTCCAATACAAATTTATGGTCACTCACTGATGAAAGAATATATGACAACATTTATTTCCTACATAGCAATTTTTAAAATGAGATTTTTTTTTACCTTAGACACTTCTGATTAGTAACAGAAGTTTTCATTAATCTTTAATATATTGATTATTGCTCTGCATAGCTATTACGCATTTTGGGATGGAAATTCTGTTCAGCTTGACATATGTTGAATTATATAATCTTACATCTTACGAATCTTGAATTCAGAATGCCACAAATATTGGTTTAAAAGAGTCAAATGCATGTGGTACGTGACTGACCAATGAAAATCAAACAACACATAAGTAAACTTATCAGAATTTCTTTCTTCTTTTTCTCTATATTTCAGTCTCTTACAAAGTCTTAAAAAACGTGACATATGATTGATAAACGTTTCCTATCTGTTCTTTATTTTATCAATCTTTTGTATATCAATCAGAGTCACTGGTATTATATATGTATGTATGTGAATGTTGCTTGGGGTGAAACGATTTTAAAAAAATAAAAAATAAAAGCTGCATACTCGTATCCAAGGATGCCTGTTACTAGGGCGGTTTGTTAATGCCTGTTGCAGACGCCTGCTCAGGTACATTTTCGTTTGTTCAACACCCACAGAACATAACTCTGATGTATAATGCAGCTATGCTGATTAGATTTTAGTTACAGTTTCTGGGAGAGAATGCGTTATCTAATGTGATCTGAACAAAATATACATGTTATCAAATAAAACGCCAAATACTACATTTGCCGTATGGCCATTTCGGCAAGAAAAATATCGCTTCCTCAGCAACAGTCAAAAACAAAATTTTGTTTTTGATAGTTGCTGAGGAAGCGAGATTTTCCTCGCCGAAATGGCCATACGATGAATGTAGTATTTGGAGTTTTATTTGATAAAATATACATATTTGGCTCTGTAAATAGATAATACTATTTACTTCGAGCCCTTCACATGGATCATTTTAATATTAATAAAATAAAAATATTAATAGAACCTGGTTTTGGGGATTTTATCTACATGCTATTTCTTTTTTGGATTTTATATAAAAAGGCAAGATGTGTGTGTCTGTTTGTATGCCTTTTATACAAATCCACAATTTTTAACCGATTCTCATCAAACTTCACACAAATATTCTTTAGGCTTCCGATCAGGTCATGGGCTACTTATTTTTTCCGATTTCCTACCGATATCGGAAATCGATACCTCGATATTCTATCGAATCTGATCAAAAACCGATATTCAGCCATCAGTATTGCTCATTTTCTCCAATTTTACTCACGATGGGTACGATAAGTTTCATGGAATTACTTTAGTTAGTTTATACTTGGATGACTTATTTGACTCTGATATTGGAAATCGATACTCCGATATCCTATCGGGTCTGATGAAAATCAGGCTTTCAGCCCTTTTATTTTGGTTTTTGCTTCGGGTTTTGCTCTAAGTAGGTATAATTGTAGTTCTTAGTCTCAGCCATGATGCCATTTACTCAGAGGACTTATTTAGCCTTCAAAATTTAGTTTGCGATGGAAAACGTATTTGACATCGATACCGGAAATCAAAATTTGACTTACATCCATTCATTTTTCTTTCAATCTACGTTTTCGCTTTGACTGCAAACAACTATTGCTTTTTAGTCTATTTAACTTAAATTCCACCTAACCTTTTAAGGTTTTTGGTGCCAAGGTTTGTCACGCATTAATTTTACAGATTGTAATTCGCGCATACGGTGCTGCGCGAAACTGTTTACACATTAACTAACTTCGCGAGTTCTAATCGAATGCCCGATTGGCCACGTCAGTTGAATCATGCTTGACTAAACTGATTTATTCAAATTACAGCCGTCTGATAGGGCCTCGCGTTCATATTCACTTTTAACATTTTGTGGAACCGTAATCCTGCACTTTTGTGATTGGTATCTCGCTGTACGTGTCTCAAACTATAGTCTACAACTTGCAAGGTTGCTTATACGCACATTTTGCTCTTCTGATTTCACTGTAATTCCTTCCAGATGACTAAAGTTGGCCACGTAATTACAAACATCTGTGAGTTCGTTCCTTTTTAAATCCATAACACCCAAAAAACGATGTTTTATTAGGCGCCGAAGCGCTTCAGCATCGGCAAAGAGGGCCACTAGGGTCAACAAAAGTCCCTCTGTTAGTGCTGTGCAATTGTCGCAAAAGGCACTGCGTTCATCAGAATGTAGGGCAACTGAAACTTATGATAGGCGTTCCATTAGGTTATCCATTGATTGCTTCCGTAAAACACTTAGTCGCTCCAGGTTGGATGACTCCATACGGGCTGAGCTTAACACTCAAGCTACTGCTGAAAGGGCTGCTTTAAAGTGCTTCTGAAAATACAGAGCAGCGCACGGTTTCGGCACTTAACGGACGCCGCTGCTAAGGTACGTTCACGGGCTACCGAAAGTACAGAGCAGTGATGTTTTCGGCGATTAATGGACGCCACTGCTAAGAAACGTTCACGGGCGACTGAAAGTACAGAACAGTAGAGGGCTCGCAATTTAAGCAACCATGCTTCTACTTCAGCTTCGCGGGCTGCCGAAAGTACAGAACAGTGGTCCGCTAGGCTTGCGAAGGTCACCTCCTCCGTTGCATCTGACAGAGCATCACATACTCCACAGCAACGGAATGCTATGCTTGAAAACAATAACCGATGTCGAGTAGCTAACCGAGGGATAACCAGTCTCAATAAACCATTTTGGTTACGACGTGCTTTTCACTAGCGCCTTTTGTCAACTACACTTCACGTGCTGAAATGCAAATTGGCAGTATGAGCAACGCTTTCAGACGTTATCAGTGTCGGGATTGCACCTTACAGAACCATGCTTCTCGCACGGTCAACTTTACGTTGGCTGCTCACATGTGGGGAGTAAGAGTGATGTTTTCGCTCTAGCACCGCAAGGTAAAGCGAAAAATGTAGTTTACACTGAAGTTCTGTAGGGTTGCCAACCATTGGAGCATTTGTCTGGTAACCGGCGGATCCCGGTACCCCTTAGCCTCTATGTCTGTGGGCATTTCACGGCAAGCTTAAGGATCCGCATTAGGAAAAACCACTATATAGGGAGAAATTCTTGTACCCACAGTCCCCAAAGGCGAAGATTAGGGACAGTGCCCTCTAAATAGCAGTTTCCCCTAATTAACCTGATCTAGGTAACCAGTGAAAGCTGTACGGACAAATCGTTGGCTCCAAAACAGCAGTCTCTAAAAATGTGCCCACTCCAACAATAGGAGCCACCAGTATAGCAAAAAAGTGATAATAGGTTTTTGCGAGTAACTACCACTGCCAATTTCAGCCTGTCACAGTGTAAGTAATCCACTAGTGCACTTTCTCTCACTTGCCTGCTTCTGACTCATTGTGGTAGCGGCAGCACCGTCTATGGGCAAAAGACGCGTCCTTTCTTTTTGCATTGCATGCTAGTTGTGTTGTTGGAGAAGTTCTACGGCTTCGGGAACAACCTTTCAACAACCTACGTTTTTCGCGCCAACGTCCAAAGAGTCTGAGCTCCAGGACCATGTTTTAAAGCTTTCATTACAACGTCGGGCTATACTGCTAGTATATATATATATATATATATATATATATATAGCGCGTTCATGTTGTATTCGTCATGTATTTTTTTTTCAATTATGTCCCCATTACTTAAAAAGTGTCTAAAACATCATGCCGTTAATAAATCACTAAACATAAAGAACAACCTCCTTCTTGAAAAAGATGCATTTCTGCAATAAAAAGAAGTGATACTTACTTCACTTCAAATTAAATTTTAAACCAGTTAATTTTTCTCAAATAACGTTTCAGAAAAGTATATCTTATTTTTGAAAGATTTTTAAATAAAGAGAATTTTGTTGTGCGGGCAGATTTCTCGATATAGAGGAAATTATTTAAAAGAAGAAACAAATTTCCAATAATTTAAACTCAGTTTGAAATACACCATAGTATTTTGCTTATTAGGAATGTTAAACTTAATCTATTAGTTTGGAAATAAAGCAAAATTAAAACGCCAAGAAAAACATTATATATATTTTAAAAAACAATTTTCGAACTTATGTATCACTTTTTTGCGGTGGAGGTGGGCCAGATAGCTTTAAAGTGCATACAATTACAACTTCGCGTTTATTAAAAATATTACTTTTTTCATCATTATAAATTAGTTACCTTCAATCATTTTTGATAACTCTTGAATTCTTAAAAATAAAACTTTTTCTTGAAACTTTTATGTTAGTTTTAATTGAAAGCTCAATGTTTAAATTTACTATTTCCAGTAAGTAAACTACTCTGGTGTATTTCAGACAGAAATTATATTGATTGGAATCTAAAGTTTTTCAATTTTTTTTTAATCTTTCAGTTTTTTGGCCATTGTTAAGCGATCGACACATTTGTAAACAAAAGTTAATTTTCGTTTTAAAAATTTTGCAAAAATAAAATATATGTCTGTGACACACTACTTTTAGAAAATTAGCAAATTTAATGTTAAATTAATCTGATAATAGTTTTATTCTAAATTTCATGCTATTTCTTAAACACAGCGTTGAACTTTCTAACCTTGCCACCGTATTTGAAATTTATTGTCAGATTCATAGATGCGAGATAAGATAAGTGTATGTCAATCACAATTGACATAATTGTACAATTATTTTTCCTGTAAGGGGACGAACCCTGAAACATATGACCTTTTAATTTACACATAGAAATTACCAGACCAAAAAAAAGTTTCAAATACACAAAAAAATTAATTACTTTAAAAATGCGAATGCACAACGATTTGTATTAAAGTTTTCAATTTTAGATTAGTAAATATAATCTTAGCTTAATAAGTTAATAAACTAACGACAACAAATATTTGAAGCATTTTAAAAATGTTTTTTAAATTTTATAAATTATTATAATAAAAAATGAAAACAATTTTTTAAAAATTTCATTAATAATCAAAAAAACTTTTTCTTCAGACTAATGTCCTTCATATATATTATTTATTAAAGCAATTAAAAGCTTATCAAATGTCATACATAGTTTTATTGCATTTTTATTTTACTTTTGGAAGCAGATTTTCGGAAATAAAGGCAAAATGCTTGAAAAAATAATAGATGATTTACATTCCTCAATGAATGCTGCGTTTAAGTAATAAAACCAATTTTCGCAACAAAATTTAACTTCTTAAAATTTCCTGAATTTACGTGCTGGTTGGGTACCAAATGTAAGAAAAAATAATATTTTTACCAAGATTTTGAAAAAATAGTAATTTCATTAATTTGTGAATAAGTTCTGAAAGTTTCATTAAAATCTGACAATTATTTGATTTTTGCAAGAATTTCCAAATTAATATGTTTATCGCCGGAAAAAAAAACTGAGTCATGTAATATTACGTTTTCCATTGTAAACTCTCGTAACGATTTTGGTTATCCGCTAACTAAAATCAAAAGATTTTTTACTAAAATTTAGAACGTGTTAGAGAAGGGATTTAAAAAAAATTAAAATAATTAAAAAGTACTTTGATCTTTCCTTTTAATAATAGCAAACATTTTGATGAAGAAAGTCCTCTTTTATTAAGTTTGAGGGCTTTATCCTATGCTGTTTTTTCAGCGATTTAGCAGCAGCATCATCGAAAAAAGAAGGTAAAACAGGGGTTAGCGCACTGTCAAAAACCTCCCATCTTACCATAAAGCACAGGTTCATTTTATACCTGGAGTATAAGACGACCCCTATTTTTTGCGGTGGTGACGTGTAGTTAAAATGTCGCCTTGTGCGCCGACATGTACGGAGTGTTGTATGGCACAGGTTTAATTATTACATATGCAACAAACTTTTTTTTTGTTTCATTTTTTAAATAAAATATATAAGTGAAAAGAGAATGCAAATTCTACTTCACAGTCCTATAACACAGACCTATCAACTCTAACAGCGATGCCGGGAGACTCCCGGGTATTTAGCACTTTAACTTTTACTTAAAACGTTATTCTTCCGATAATCTGTCAGCTTTTTACAATATTCTTACAGTAAAATTTAATCAATGAACTTTCTCAACTAAAATTGTTACCAAGTGAGAATATTTTCTAATGTGTTTTGAATACTGTTTAGTGTTTCGAGCCGTAATTCGGTTAAATTCTTGCGGAGAAAGCATTTTCGATGACAACTGTATCGAATCGATATTTTGCTTTTTAAGTGAAACATTGGTGACTGGTCTGAAATAGGTTAAAAAATGTCGGTCCCAAATCGTGCCTCCGTTGGAAATAACTGTTGGGTGTTCTAAGAATAAGGTTTTGTTTAGATTAGAGAATTACATTCATTAAAGTTTAACATTTGTTTTTGTAGTTAAGTTAACTGTTTTTTTTTTAAATCCTTTTGTTTCTTGCTGTTTTAGAGATCTAAGTTTTCGGATTATAAAATGTTATGTTGATAGTCCTGACTTGCCTTCACATAGATAAATAAAAATACGTCAAATGTCAACTACGCCACGTTAGCGCAAAAAATGTAGTTTGAATCTCAACGAATGTGTAAACTTCCTGTTTACTGCCTTGAAGCCATTATAGTACATAAAACAAAAATGACAAAAGAAATACGTTTTACCAATAGACTTAACTTGCACATTTTAACCGTTAACGTGAGGAATTCTTCCTTAAATATGGCGCGGAAAACATGAGACAGTTTAATAAAAATGCAGCTTATTTGCAGTTTGAGACAGTTTTTAAGACCCACCAAGCTTTGACTCGTCTTAGATTTTCTTTATAATAATGGATTAATTGACCTTATGATAAATATACTACTAGAACGGTAGGGGTTAAAATAAATATTTTTCGTTGCCATGTTTTGTTTCGCAATGGTTTTAATTTTTGTTTGAAAAGAATTTCTGTTTCCATGTGTTGTGACTTCTCAGGATGTAGGCGATCATAGCTCTCCACAATCCTAATAAATATAACCTTTTCGCTATCTCTCCTAATCCCTGTTTTTCCAAGCATACGCGAGCTTGTTAAGTAGGTTATGCGCTGTTTTCCTTTGTCACTCTTGCCTTCAGTATGTCTTCTGAGTGTCGAATTTTCGAAGCCCCCTTTCCTTTTTATGTTTCTTAGAAAATTCAACTCTTTCTAATGTTAAATTTAAATTTCTTTTTTGTTTCCATTTTCACTAAAAACTTTCATCATCGCTACAAGTATTCAATTGTATTTTCTGTATTCTTCTGTTGAACCAAATTTCTGTTGCCTCAAGTTTCTTCATTTGTTATGAGACTGTCCAGCATTAACTGCCATAGGTGAACCGATATTACACAGCAGTTAAGTACTATTTTCTTTTTTTTAATGAGGTTTTCCTGTTTCTTAATAATTTGCTTAGCATATTGAAAGGCTTCTTTTACTATTACAATACGCCTTCAAATTTCGGTGTTGCACTTTCCATCTTCTGTTAAAACACTTCCAAGATATTTAAATTGTTGTACTTGTTTGATTTTGGTATTTCCAATTTATAATTCGCATGTTGAGTTCTTCTTTTATGCAAACAACCATTAATTCTGTCTTATTGCAATTGATGCTTAGTTTTTTCTTCTCGCTTTCCTTCACTACCCTCTGAATAAGTTCTTGTAGTTTTTTTCCTATGTCTACATTCAGCAAAGCGCTATATGTACATTTAATGTTGTTAAGATTGTGACCGCCAATAATGAATAACTGGTAGGAATTCTAATTCTTTACCTCACTGTAAAGTTTAAATAAGTTCAGTGCAATGATACATCCTTGTCTGTCGGGCTGTTCCTGTTTGTGACAATCATACATACTGTTTTCTTGCAATTAATATTCAATCCTTTCTTCTCGCTTTCCTTAACTACCTTCTGTAAGAGTTCCTGTAGTTTCCTTTCTATGTCATCTGCATATCTTGTGTTGTTAAAAATGTGGCCGCCAATAATGAAAGAGATATGACTGACTGAGCAGAAGATTTTTTCCCGCAGTGAATTCCGATTACTTTCTGCGGTAGACTGGTTGCCAACCATGGCTATAGAAACCAATCTGTCTTGCTATTTAACACATATCTGGAGGGAAAAAAACGACGGATTCATACCTTTCCAAGGATATTTGCCCGTTAATGAATGCAACGAATTCAACTGCAATTCGAATTCGGCTCTCTAGCTCCGAGTCGATATCCACTTCATCACAATGCACAGCCTTATTATTAGAAAATATATTCAGTTAAATGATCTCATTTTGAAGCTAATTTTTCGGCGTTGCATCATATACGAGACATAAAACTAGCGTATGTACCGTTGGTCTTTAAAAGTCGCATGATACGCGAGTATATACAGTAAACTAAATTTTTATTTCATTTTTTGATTGGCTGCCCTCCCGATGTGGATGCATCCTCTCCCCTACATTTACACGTTGCTGCATTGCATTTAAATTTAAAGTTGGCTGGAAAGCAAGGAGCCGCAAGAGAATTCCACAAGCAAGATGTACGATAGAAGACACGAGAGGTTACTGAAGAAAGAAGAAAAAACTTATGGAGCAAGAAGAATAGATAACGATTTACATTGAATTTAAATTATTGAACATAAAAGTTTATTAATAAGCATGGGACCGGAAAGACATTCCGCAAGTCAGAAGTTCGAGAAAATAAACTGTTAGCATAGAACTGAAAACATCTAGCCAATTCGACTGTAAATTGATAAAACCTTGTTGCTAATCTAGGCAGTCTGTCAGTTAAGTGCTATACGTGGTACACACTTGGGTGATCATTACTCTTTTGACCCATGACTGACGAGGCAGAAGGTTTTCCCACATTAGGTTGCCATTTCTTTCTCTGATAGACTGGTTACCAACCAAGGCTATAGAACCCAACAAGTCTTGCTATTCAGTCCTTTTATCCATATGAGTTAGTTAAGTTCCATACGTGGTATGCGCTTCGGTGATCATGTCTCGAAAGAGACAGGGCTAACTAGGTAACCATTTTTTCTGCGTTAGACTGGTTACCAACCAAGGCTATAGAATCCAATCTGTCGTGCTATTCAATCCATAGCTGGAGCGAGAAAAGATGGATTCGCGTAAGTGAATGCAGCGCATTCAACTGGAATTCGGGCTCGGCTCCACCGATTTCCATTGCACTACAACGCACATCCTGATCTAGTACTGTACTTTAAATTCGTAAAGTCTTGGTGCCACGGCGAAGAACTTATCCGAACAATTACCATGAAAGTATTTTATTCTCATTAAGCGCGTAAGTAAATATAACGAGCTCAGCTAGGATTGGAACTCTGCTCTCTGATTACCAATTCTGAGCCGTTAACCATTACACCACTCACACATCCAAACTTGTAGCAGCTGGTGTCCCGAAGCTGTTACTCATCGAGGTACTGACCTGACCCGATGTTGCTTAACTTCGGTGATCGTACGGGAACCTATGTTTCAACGTGATGTGGTCGTAAGGAGTCTAGGGAAACTCTGTATCCGAAATCGTAAAGAATGCAACGAAAATAATTGTACTATTTCTCAAGTCATGGCAATTCACAAATAGTAAAGAAAAAAATGTGAGGCGACATGATCAGCTATATCTTGAAGATAAAGACTTTTTTTAAAAAATTGTAATTGTAAATTCATAGTATTAGCTTACACGTCATCCGGATTTTGCTGAATAGTGCCCGAAGCATAATCAGGCCAGGGATATGACAAAAACAGTGCAGGTTCATCCAAGACACAGGAACAGAAAGCTGATATTTTTACTTAGAATTTTATCAAAAAGAACAATACAAAAAAGAGGATCCCAAAATGCCAATTACAGGTCAGGAATACTAAAATCAAGCAGGTACAGAATTTTAAATACCTGAGAAGTATTCTAACAGAGGACGGAATGTGTGACACTGAGATCCGAAGGCGTATTGGCATGGTCAAAGACGCATTCCAAAAATTAAGCAGAGTATTAAGAAACGATGTGTGCTGTGGTGGATATCGGCTCAGAACGAGAAATCGGGAACCGAGTTCGAATTCCAGCTAAACCCATTGCATTCACTTACGCACAAATACCCTTGGGAAAGGTTTTAATCCGTCTCTTCCCTCCAGTTATGGGTTAAATAGCAGGACAGATTGGGTTCTATAGCCTTGGTTGGCAACCAGTCTACCGCAGAAAGCAATGGCAACCTACTGCGGGATAATCTTCTGTCCAGTCAGTCATGTCTCTTTCGAGACATGATCGCCCAAGCGTGTTTCACGTATGGCACTTAACTGACTGATTAAGAAACAGGGAAATTTCGTTGGAAACAAAGAAAAGAGTACTGAACTGTTATGTGATATCTGTTCTCCTATATGGCAGCGAATGCTGAACAATCTTCTCAAATATGAAGAAGAGACTCAAAGCAACGAAAATATGGATTTATAGAAGAATGCTGAGGATATCATGAGCCGAACATGTGAACAACAATGAGGGTTTGGAGAGGTGGCCATTACGCCAGCTATAAGTTAAATAGTCAGGAAGACTAAACTCTGAATTTAAAACCGTCCGTAGAGAACGCAACGGAAAGCCTTCCACTATTTTGACCAAGAATAGACATAGCAGTGAACACCATAGAGATTAAAAAGTGAAAATAGTGGAGAGTCATGACTGCCTGTGTCCTTAGGGAACTGTACCATACAAGAATGTGTGTGTGCATGCGAGAGAGGAGAAATAAACGGTTCCTTAAGATAAGAGTGTAAGGATGATTTATGTAATAATAAAACATCAAGATATTTTTTTAATTTGTTCACGATTTTTTTAAGAAGTTTACCACTTGTTTGTGTATAGCATACATTTTCATATTGATATTTATTTAATCTTTATTTAATCAATATACATCTAGATATATCCATATGTTTACTTGCCAATATTTCCTTAAAAATATTGATATCCTATTTCTCTCATTTCAGCATTACTTTAAAAACTAAAATCAGCCAATTTTTTATTCATTTTTATGTGGATTAGATTAAGGTTGGTAAAATTGTCAGTTATCTATTTTGCATTATTATATAAAGTGTTAATTTCATTAGCAGTGTATATCATAATTTACAATAGTAACCTATTTGTCATACAGTAAGATTGTTCACTATAAAAATTAAAATCCTCTTACTTTAACAGTATAATAATAAATTATATAAGCATTTGTATATATAAAAACTAGATAAATGTGTTTTATAACTTCATTTTTATACTTTCATATATGTTTTCAGTTCATATAAATAGCCTTACATTTACAGTCTCCAGTGACAATGGTTCAAGTTTTGCTATAAATTTAAACAGTAAAAACAAGATTGAGTTAATGAGAATATTAAATAGTTTATCATATTGGAGTAGATAGGTCTATCTATCTATCGCCCGGTTCACACTCCACCCACGTCTATTGAACAGGTTAAGAGGCTCATGCCTTGTTCCCTGTTTAGGATGTGGTTTCCGGCTTTTTCTTTTCCAATCTTTTCACTATTACGTAGCCCCCTGCACATCAGTGGCGTTACCGCCTTGCTCGGGGTAATACGATTAAAAAAAAAATGCGTGTGCAGATGCCATAACGGTTATGGAAGCAACAGAAAAAAGAATCAATGAACCGAGTTCAAAATTAGGCCTAGTCTACTGTGCTCGTTTTCGCGACAATGAACTTGGAGAATGCACGATTCCATCTGTGGGTTAAATTAGAAAGTAGTCTTGAGTGGCAGCCAGTCTATAAAAAAAAAAAAAGAAAACTACACCGAATTCAAGACTGTGAAGAAGGCAACAGGAAACTTTCCCACCTTCATAGCAATTTTCAGATAAATGCTTATTTAATAAAAAAAAATAATTTTGTTGCAGTATTTTACTATTTGGAGCAGATTTTCAGAAAAGCAGCAACTGTTTGAAAAAAAAATTACACTCTGCAAAGGGCCCTGCGTTTAACTAAAAAAGTAAAGATTGGGATCAGAATTTAAGTGATAGAAATTTCATAAGATTTAGTATGTGTGTGTATGTGGGGGGGGGGGTAACAGATGTAAAAATATTTTTACAAAGATTTTCTAAAATATTTTCAAAAACAAATTCATTCATTTGTGAATAAGTCCTGAATGTTTCGTTAAAATCCAACACTATTAGATTTTTGCAAAAAATTTCCAAATGAATGTGTTATTCTAACGGAAAAAAGGCGCTAAGATATCCATGGTAATTTTTGATACACCGTTGACACCTGCCAAAAAAACAAGATTTTTAACCAAAAGTTCGAACTTGCTAAAAAGGTTGAAAAATTAAAAAATTACTCTGGCCTGTTCTCTAGATAATGACAAACATTTTGATAATAAACTTTGTTTTTATTAAGTTTGGAGACTTTTTCATCATACTATGCTGTTTTGTCTAGGTACCTAGAAAAGAAATAGCGAGAGCAATAATCAACTCCATCCGAAAGGATTTCACACACACACATACACATATATCAGTCAGTTAAGTGCCATACATGAAACACGCTTGGGCGATCATATCTCTTTTGAGACATAACTGACTGGGCAGAAGATTATCCCGCAGTAGGTTGCCATTGCTTTCTGCGGTAAATTGGTTGCCAGCCAAGGTTATAGAACCCAATCTGTCCCGCTATTTAAGCCATAACTGGAGGGAAGAGACGGATTAATACCTTTCCCAAGGGTATTTGTGCGTAAGTGGATGCAATGGATTCAACTGGAATTCGAACTCGGCTCCCCGATTTCTCGTTCCGAGCCGATATCCATTGCACCACAACGCACACCCCATAGGATTATTATAAATAAAATTTGTCACATAACTGTTTGATGTTATGTTAATTCAGATGACAAAGTAGAAAAAAATTTTCATGTGAAATGTTTTGTCCTTTAGGAATTTATCGGACTGATATTTACGTTGATGCGACTACGCATGCGCTGAGAATTTTAAATTGAATTTTTTAAAAATTTATATTTAAAATTCTCAGCATTTTCTTTCCTTCGTGTGTAATGTAAACATTACTTTAGTCTGCCGAAGTTCTAAAAGTATAAAATAAAATTTAAAAAAACCGTCATAGTTTTTTTTTTACTTTCTAAAATTGTTCTTGACATATAAAAATTATTTATCGTTTTCCTATCTGTCTATTTTTTTCCAGCAAGCATTTTTGTTTTTAGATTGCTACAACTTTTCTTTTTCAATGTCAGTTCCTTGTTTTGATAGTATCGTTTGGATACATTTAAAAAGATGGGGAGACAAAAAAGGTACTACTTGCTTTGTTGAGGTTACCTAATGCAATATACACCTGGGAAAGCCTCAAAAACTCGAAATGTGATATATTAACGGTAAAGATAAGGATATTGGTCTGAAAGAATAATATCTAAAAATATATTACTTAAAGTCAATATAATTGTCTTGAAGGTATTTCAAACAAAATAATAGTCGAATCCCACGACCATGTGTTACCTATTCTTCTCACGTGATTTTGAGCGCGTAAAAAGGTGATTATTTAACTAGCGTCGACATACCCTTGTTTTTTGTTAAAGGGTCGCATGGTTGTTTTTATTTTGTGAACTGTAGTTAATGTGGGAATAGCGAAACGGATATCGGCTCGTGGAGTCGGCAATCCAGGAAAAACCAAGCTAATCTCCAGCGTCCACTTTCGCACAAAAATCCCCTTGAGAAAAGTATTAATCCACCCATCCAAAAAAAAAAAAAGTTATCAGTCAAAGTAAGGCTTTCTATCTTTGGGTAACAATCAGTCACAGAGATGGAAAGTTCAAAATTCCAATCTATGCAGAAGGTAAGGGAAAAACACTTCACTGACTTTCTCAAGAACTCATGGCAATTTGAATTTACTTATAATAAAGAAGAATTTGTGGAGAAGACAACGGAAACCCACTCCATTATATTTCCCAAGAAGTCATGACAATTTGCAAATAAAGAAAAATAGACTGTCGAGGGCCATAACTGAGACATGGCATTTAAAAAGAAATTAATGAGTTTCATGTACTGTCTTTGGATGGGTGGAAAGTAAAAAAAATTTCCTCTAAAAGTAAATCCTATCATTTTCGCAGGGTGGGGGAGCTCATTATTTTCGGGGTGTTCCACTCTTGGCAACTGGTTTGAACCACGTGAAAGATTGACGCAGTTATTCTTGTAAAATCTACAGTAGCTACTACATAAATATAAACAGTAAACACTCCACGCTATACACACGCGAATAGGATTCTATAGATAACGCGCACATATTTTTTATTGCTTTAAACACGGCGTTTTCAGTGGGTGCACGTGTTTCAGTTTCTCTTCATGTTTTGTTTATGTTTTCTTAATCAGTGAAATTAGTAACAACCGGCTTAGATAGAGGATTTCAGTTCAAGAAAAAAATCACGAAGAGCAACTGAAACACGTGCATCTACTGAAAATTACGTCTATATTCCTAATGCCCGAATACATTGAAGCATAATACTAGATTGGCGCCTAGGTCTCGCCTTCTTGCTGTTGCAGTGGCTAGCTGAAGCCTTTTCTTCTACCCCAACAGTTTCTTTTCTAGCACTTCCCACCGGTGGAACTCCTTTCTGTTTGCTTCCCTGATAACTACACGCTTCAAAATTTAAATGCAACGTCAGTCACCATTTTCTATCTCCTCCCCTATTTTCGGTGCTCTCTTTCACTTTCAAACCCTGTAACCCACCGCATACGCTGGATAAATTGTCGTCTAAATGACGCAAAAATGAAAATAACACTGACGCTTCTTTTTAACATATATATTTACTAAAAATAAAATTATACAGAAAATAAATTGAAATACTAAAGAGTAAATTAATTCAATAAAATCGCCATTGGCTTCAACCACTATCCCTAGACAATTTTGGAATCTCCTCCAACTCTTCTGGACAATTTCTTTAAGTTGTTCAATACTGCCATAAACACCGACTTCAGTTCATCTTTGGTGTTAAAAGGAGTTTTGTTGGTCTCTTGCTCAACTACGCCACAAGAGGGTTGCGGTCTGGGAAGTTAGGAGGCCATGTAAGAAGTAAGATGATCGCAGAAATTGTTTGACAGCTATGACTGGGTTCGCCTGTTCGTGTGGCATTGTGCAGAAGCCCCGTTGCCAGACAAATTCTTCTAACCCAGGGCAGCACTACCTCCTCAAGACACTTGTAAGTCCCCCGTGTTGAATCTGTGGCCCTCACGAACAAATTCCGGAATTCTTCTTCTCTTATTAGAATGACCAGAGTGATTTTTCCGAGCTGCCGTACCTTCGTAATCACCATTAGACTCATCCAACTCTTCGAATCCTCTGAACTGTGCTCAAATTGACACCCAAACACTCTGAAATGTTTGTATTGAAGCTTCCGGCACGAATATCAAGCAGTACAGCATGCCGTTTCCAAATTTCTGGCGGAGAGAATTTCGTCATGGTGCTCTTTTTCTCACAGACTGTTCCCAACTGACCCTACTATACTGTACAGTCGACAAAACCCAAAAGCAAGCAACGCGCATGCACGAAATTACAAATATAAAATGGCGACAATTTATTTATCGCATTCCATATAATGTGTGTGTGTTTGTAAAAAAAAGACATTTTTTTCATGAGAATAGTTTTAAAAGAAATACGCTTTGTTTGAATTAAGTGTCGAATTTAGAAAATCACTTTCGTGTACTCTCAAAACCTTACTAATAAATTGCCATTTTCTCTTGAATCATTGTGTCATAATTTCTATCCTTGTTGTTTTTTTCTTTTCTTTTTTACTCTTGTGCAAAAACTGTTAAGGAGTAAATAAGTCAAAGGAATATTTTTTATTCCCTTAGTAATTTCCTGAGAAATGAGGAAATTATCTTTCTGACCGCCTAATTTTTATCATTAACCCTGCGTTGAAGTAGTATTTTTTCTTTTTCATGACTGGTGGGAAAATTTCCTTCAAATCTTAAATATTTTTTTTAACTCGTGGCTAATGAATGAATGAACATTGAAGAAATAATCTAAGAACTTCTGTTATAGAAAACAAACAAATTGGTGATGATGTATCTTTTAAAAACAATAAAGAATTGTACAACTTTAAATTGATGCTTATTAATCAAATCACTCTTAAGAAAAAAAAAGAAGCATTTAGGACAAGCAACATTTTTAATTAAAAAAATAAATTAAAAATTAGACCAAACACAAATTTGAACAAACGTGGGACTTTTCCACAAACTTACTATCCAATTCTTTTTATTATCGATTAAAGATCCTACAAAAAGAATTATCCGAATACGTATGAGAAATAGAGACAGCCTCAAGCTTATGAATGAAATATTTTTAAGTAAACAAACTATTTAAAGATGGCACATATAATTTAAATGAAATTAAATAATACTTACGCCGTCTGGGTAAAATTCCTTGAATGAGTGGCCTCATAACCTCTTTTTGCATGGTGTTCCTTTTCCACGGTACGGCCGCTTCACTGACCGAATCATCCATTTCTTTGGTAATCTCATATAAGTCCAACATATATTTTGGCAGATGGGGTCTCTGTGTTTGCATTGGCAAAGTGCTTTCTGTAGCAGGTAATTCCTGGTGAGATTTTGGTAAAAAATAACGTTCCTCATCTCGCAAGACGTTCGTAATTTTTTTTAAAAATCGGCGGTTGAACCTGTAATTTGAGACATTGTTGGGCCTCTTTGCCGGTTCTCTGTGTGCCTTTGTCAGTGTAAAGAAAAACAGAAGCGAAATACAAACACATATTACAACAGTGGTGACCTTATTTTTATACATATTAAATATTTGATGGCTGTCTGACGTCCGTTGTTTGCCAGGACTTCGCTTATCACTTACCTCTTTGTCCGTCTTTTCTTTCCCGCCTTGTTTGTTTGTTTGTTTGTTTTTAGTTTCTTTTTATCTTTATTCCTAAACATGTATGTATACACACATGCATGCATATATATACATATGTATACATATGTCGTGCAAGATTTAACTTTGTTGTTTCATGCAAGTTGAACATTACGGCTCCATTTTTAAATTTCTTATAACTCTTTTCAATGTTACCCGAGTGAAAAAGGAAGGAAAAAATGGGGTGAAATGCTACCATTTCTCAATATACTATGGGGAAACTTTTCCTGTTTATATTGGTTATTTTCTTTTCTTTTTTCTTTTTTTTTTTTTTTTTGTAGCTTGATTGGCAATTGTGTGATTGTTTTTGCCTTGATTAACCGTTCATCAAGTGCAAATATTTACATTTACCTATATATTTATTTAGTTATAGATATTCACTTACATATCTTTCTCCGTTTCTGGTTTGGTGCACGCTTCAAAGAAAAGTAATGATGAAATACTGCCGCATCATTGCAATATTTTCATTTACTTGTCACACGCGCGACGATCTCCCGCGTGTAGCTTACACGAATCCATTCCACTTTTTCTGTTCACTCATTGTCTCTTTTTCTTTCTTCTCCTTCCTTTCCTTTGCATTAACCAAACATTTCAAAGCAATTTTTTTAAAAAAAAGAAGAAACCATTATATATTTGCACAGATATACAGGAGACGTATATATACAGAATCATTTCATTGCAGTTTGCGACCCAACAAGCTAGAAAAGTGCTCACAATAAATGAAGGACGCTTGATATAATCTCATTATGATATGCCTCTCTTCTTACCCAATGGCAACCAACTGTAGTGTATTGCTACTAGACATACGCAAACATATCATTCTATAGTCCCCACACCCCAAGTAGATGTACATCGGACTCTGATCTTCAATTAAAATGTGCCCTGTCCGTTTCTTAAGGCATAACATGATTTAAGCGGCAGTCATATTAACAAATTCATTCCCATATTGGCAGAAAAAGGCACATTTTGAAATAATTAAAGCACTGTTTTAATTAGTGTATCGTGTATAAGACGATTACATGTATATTGCCACCCCTGACGTTTTTGGCATGAATTTTAGCCCCTCTAGAAAAAGAATTACCTGCATATAGTGCGACCGGTCAATGAAAATCCATCATTTTTAATCTCTTCGAAAAAATTACCTGTGTATAATGCGATCCCCTATTTTTTGCGTAAACTGGTCACAAAAACTCGCACTAAACGCGAGTAGATACGGTATTCGTTAGTAAATTTTTTAATGAAAATTATCTTAGATTTGTGTAATTTTAAACGAAAATCAATAAACAGAAAAATAATTGGACATTTCTAGAGTTCTGTACTTCCTGTAACAGTCACTAATGACTTTAATCAAACGGGCCAAATAATTTACACAAGTTAAACATTTTTGAAAAGTATACTTGTAAAATATCTTTATGCAAATAAACATTATATATGATTTAATGGAGATATAAGTTTGTCATAAATTCAGAAGGGCAATAAATTCAGTTAAGTGAATGCACGCACCAAAAATATTTCATTTATATGATATTCTGAGCAAAACATGAATTTAACTTAATTTGTTAAAAATACAAAGACAAAAGGTTTTGTATCTTTTTTCATGCACAATGTAATAAAAAGTATAATTTATAACTATAACCGCTGTGATTGCAAATAGCCTTTTTTTTTTTAAATACCATTCTCTTGTTAACTGTTATTAGAAATGCCAAAAAGTGTTTCCATAGGAAAATGATACACAAACGTGAAAACTGAGAACTTAAAAAATCAGCGCGATAAAATTATAAGTAAATTTTTTTAATTCTTTTTTACCTTTTCGTATTTTGCAAATATTTCGTTTTTGATATCGTTAAAAAAAAAAGAAAAAAAAGAAAGAAATATAGCGTATTTTTGATTTCGTTAAAATTTTTTTTTTTCCTTGAGGAAACCTTTGCGGGACTTTTTCGTGTTGATCAATAAGTAATCCACATTTTTCTTTAACTCAAAAGATTCCTAACATCCTTTTTTGTGGTGTTTAAAAAGATAACACATTTCGTGATTTGTGAATTAAAAAGAAACGTTTCCATTCGTTACAAAAATATTCGGATAATTTTTTTAAATTTCCTTTTTACATTTGTTTTTTTTTTTTTTTTTTTGTTTTTTTTTCTTGGTTCTTTGGTGTTGTCGTCTGAATGTCGCAAATTTCCCAGTTAGCAGTTGGCACGTATCTACAGTACAAATAGAACGTCAGCTGTTGTCCACTGCCATTCATTTGACTGAATTGAAAGCCATATTATTTGTCAATGCAGTTACAAATTCTCACGCTAAATACTTGTATCATAACCTTGTGACATTAGCATTTGGGTTGCTTGCTTGCAGGCAATAGATACGTGAAGCGCTGATGAGTGAAAGAAAAATGATTTTAAGGCCAAAAAACGTAGAAGTGTAATCGGGCAACCATCTTTAATTCTGAAATCTGAGCCTCTCGACAAATTAACAAAATATTAAAAAGGACGTTATTATTATTATTATTGTTTACAATACTATTCGTCTTTATCGATTGCAAATCCATTTTTGTTCTTATTGTTCAATGTATATTTACGCATATAGCATAAGAGATTATTTTGTTTTAAGCTGCCTATAAAAACATTAAGGTTTTCGTTTTTACAGTATTTACATTATTCGGACTATTGTCCTCATCTTTGTTGTCATTTGTACAACGTTTCGGCCGTTGTACGCTCCGGCCTTCTTCAGGTGTTAAGAATTGCGAATCGAACCCTTTATTATAACCACTGGGGTATATGATCTTCATCCCTTGCGCAGGGCCTCTTCTGGTAGTCATGAGTAAGTACTGTAAGTTACTTGTTCACCACTGCTGTAGCCTGGTATTGAACTCACAATTCTTTGGGTCAAGTCACAGGAATTAACCAACGTCTATATCCACTGGGCCATGTTTTCGTTTTTGTATTGAGAAAGGTATGAATCCATCTCTTCTCCTTCCAGCTATGGGTTAAATAGTAGAACAGTTTGGATTCTATAGCTTTGGTTAGCAACCAGTCTACCGTGGAAAGAAATAGCAACCTACTGCGGGAAAATCTTCAGCCTAGTCGATAATCAATCGAAAGAGATATGATCGCCCAGGCATGTATCACGTATAAAACTTAACTGACTGAGCGAAAATAAAGAAAAAATATCATACTAATTAATTCATAATTAAGAAATGCAATTAAAAACTTGAAACAAATAAATATTATTATTCATTACATTGAATAAAACAAAATCGTTTATTTAAAAAGTGGGGTACGAGTGGACTAACGTAAAAAATGTAATCAGTGAATTGGGTTCAAATTCTGTTTGAAATTGTTTGCTTTTTCTTTGCACAAATTCTCTTTGAAAGGCATGAACCCGTCTCTTCTATTTGGGTGTTAAATGCAGTGTATACTGTGCTCTCTTGCATTGGTTGGCAACTAGTTTACGAGATAAACAACCAGAGAGGCGAAAACCGGAAACTACTATCTTTCGAAAGAATAATCATGACAATACAGTGGAGAGCCATGATCACCTATGCCCTGAAGGAACATGGTACTTGAGGAGGATTGAACAGTTCTAGATATTTTCGCATTAATGAGAGTGTCTCTCTGGGCTTTATTCTTGGACTTACGTTTTTTCTAATTTTCATAAATGACCTTCTTGATGTCACCAGTTCTCAATTTGGTATCTATGCTGATTATACAACTATAAGTCAGCTCGGTTCAATACGGACAAATGGGCAGTTGATATTAAAAAAATGACCTTTAATATGTTGTCAACTAAAGCAAGGAATCTCCTGTTAAGTTTAATGTCTCCAAAATGAAATTGCTATTTTTTAATCGTCCGAGATGATCCTTTTTGCTTTCCATCAGCATGGCTGATACTAGCCTCCAAGAGAGTGACTCATTGGGCCATTTCTGGCTAATGTTTACCGTGGACATAAAATTGAATCGATCGCTAGGCCTCCTGCTATGAATCTTCGTTAACTGTCTCGTGCTAGACAATTTTTCTTGTCAGATTCTATCCTTGATATTCATAAGTCTACTATTCGTCCGTGCTTTGAATATTGCTACCACATGTGGCCTGGCACTTCTGTTATGTATTTAGAGAGTTTTGATAAAAATCAAAAAAAATCTGCAGTGTCATTGGTCCTAACCTGGCATCTCGATATAAGTCCTTTCTCACTGTAGTAACGTAGCTTCCTTGTGTCTTTTCTATAAATAATTTCATGGCAATTGTTCTGGTGAATCCATAGAACAAACATTTCATGAATTTAAGCGCAGTACTAGATTGACGGATATTTCTCATCAATTAACAGTTGAATTGGTCAGATACAACTGCAAGTTCTATGCTAACACTTTTTTCTTTTGCAGTTCTCGCTTGTGAAAATCTTTTCCAGCATTTTGCTTTCCAGTCGACTTTGATCTTCAAAATTTTAAATGCAATGTCAATCGTTATCTTTTGCTTTCTTAATTCCTGTTCTTTTATTATTCTCTCTCTTTAATAGTATTTTTTGTCTCATGATAACTTGATAACTTGATAACTTCACCTGGCTTGAGGCGAAATTATTTTAAAGTGTCAGAGGAAGACCTTAAACTTCTTCGATAATGAAGATCTTGAAATTCTCTTTTTATTGAAGTTTAAACATTGTTTTTTGTTTCAAACGTGAGTATCCTGATTTTAGCCGAGAAATAACAGAAAGCAATGCACTCATCAAATGATTTTATCTTTTCTTTTGTGAGTGTGTTAAAAATTGTTTTTCTTATTATCACACAAATAATGTGCCGTCCAAACAAAGATACTGGGAAAATGGTCGGGTCTCTGTAAAATTAGGGAAGGTTGAATTTTCACTTTTTAGGAAATCAACATTACACTCAATAAAAAAAAACTGGAGTTTTATGTGATAAGTATTGACACTAAACATTAGATTAACAGATTTTACCTGTTTTTGAGCATTTAGTTTTAAAAAATCGTAAAAAATGTACAGAAATACCGAATTTCCGAAGGATTTTGCTTATAAACTGACTTCAAAATTTTACTATTTCAAGAATAAATTCAAATAAAGTTAGTATCTTTTGTATTAGAGGCATTGAATGAAATGTATATCCAAACCAGAATTCTCACTATGAATCACTACAAGTAAAATATGCATTTTTTACTTTATTCGATAAGTAAAAAAGGTGTAAAGAAAATTGTAAAGAAAGAAAAAAGCTGCTCGTAAATAAAATTTGTTAGATTATAATTAATAAAAACAAAAAAATAGGTAAAAGTGTATATAGCAATATAATATTGCTGGGCACAAATTATAAGACAAACTGTTTTAAATTTGAATTGTTTATTGAAAATCACACTACTGCTGCACTCTATAATATTACATCATAATATAGCTAAATTGTTCGGTATAATTTCCCTTTGAAGTAAATCTTATTTGATAGCACAATGATTTAATAATAATGTGCTTGTGCCATGCTTGTCTATATAAAACTTGTAAAACTTCAGTAAACTATAGATTTCATTCCGGTGATCAGTGGAGCTCTTGTAACACACGACTTTCACTGATCACCGATCACTGATTCACTGAATAAACTTGCAACGCTACGATTTTAAACTTAAACTTAATCATTTAAACTCATTTCCTTAAAAACTGGTAATGATTTGAAAAGATAGTTTGCGTTTTTATTTATCATGTCAAACCTCAAATTTCAAATTGATTGCAATACCACGGTTTCAAAATCGGCCTACCTTACTGTACTATTCCAGTAAGTACCGGACTCCTGCTATCCTTTATCTTATAAGATACAAATCCTATATCATCCAAAAATTAACTGAAACACAAAAAGTTAAATTGCACACTCGCAAAATCGGATCAGAATGACTGAAAACATTTTGGAAAAACCAGACCAAGGCAAATTTCACAAGCCGGGGTGAAAATTAAGACTTTTGAATTTCGATTAAATAGGAAATAGCAAATTGAACTATGATCCCGGGCAAATTTTATTAACACCTAAAAAATGGGTATGTGGTTCGAGCCAATCACGTGATCTGATCTAAGTACTTATACATGTCTCTTGACCGGCCAAAGACAGTCCGATGGGAGTAGGGATCTGATAAGGACCACGTCACAATGTAAGGAAGAAATTTCAAGACGCCTGTCATGTCTTGTCGACATACATTCGTTCTTCCTCTCTTTTCTTCGTTTTCACTCACACGCTGTCAACAACAACAAGACTCTTCAACTGACCCCTAAAAATTAACGTTCGATAAGTACCATTTTCCTTCATTGTTTTTCACTTTCTCGCCGGCCATGAAAAGGAAGGGAACACAGACGTTATTAGTAACCTATTAATCTTTCTACATACACACATTCTGCTACTTACAACAATAAGCTCTGAATTCATTTAACTCCTTACTACTATTTCTCTGGAACATTTAACTACGTTCATTTTCTATTTGGACATTTTACTTCTTACATATTTGTTATTCTGTTCTGTTAATAAAATTCCACTTATTTTACAAATGAAACACATTTATTTTTTCAATCTGATATCTTTAAATGTGGGGATTGTCGGCTATATTTTGAAGAGGCCTTGTACCAGACATGGCTGACCGTTTATACATAATGGTCACCCCGCAAAGAACACGCAATGAAATTCTGAACCCTAAACCTTTACAAGAGCCAGATCGGAAGGAAAATGGGAAACTGCTGCTATATATGGGTAGGAGCTGTCCAATCTTCACTTTCCAGTCTTGATAGAGTCTCCTCGTCCTTGAGAGTGGTGAATTATTTTACACCCTACAACATCTTTCCCCAGCAGGCAAAGCATCGAAAGCCTCCAGGCCAACTACTTTCCTTAGTTCCACTAGTTCTAACCTTCACGGTGCCACACACATTGTAGTGAACCACCCTAATTCCCTTCGTATTTCATTGGAGAGACACAAAGATGCAGTCAAATGGCTTTGTCGTCTCTTCTGTTTGTGTCTTGTCCGATTTCTGCTACCTCCTACAGGTTTGTGCCATTTTCTAAAAGCTTCATTGCATTTGTGATACTGAATAGTGAACACTATTGTAATGATAAAATATATTTGTTTAAATAATTTCGCAATTTAAAAAATAGTGATAATACCACCAAGACGCAAGGATCTCCTGGAAGTGAAAGAGAATGAAAAGATTTTGGAAGGAACCGGATATGTAAGGAAGATAATAGTTAATTTTAGACTTGAACAGGTTATGATTGTCGTGATCGGGGAAGCATTCACTTGGGAGATGGTTCCAAAAAGTAGCGTATATATGAACAGACATCTTCCCATGTGGAGACGTGGAAGATACCTTCGGAGTGTCATTGACGATTACTATCGGACTGTGCCACGACTTCCGATATATATATTATATATCGGAGGTCGTGACTGTGCTCTCTGTGACTAACGACTTAACCTTTCCTCTCTTTTACTACTTTTTGTTCTGTCTTCTGGTGTCTTTCTTATTAATATCCCTTGGCACGGATATTGTGCTGTAGATATTCAGCACACATCTTTTGGGTATCGTCCTGCTACCTCGGTGATACAATCATAAATTGAGTTGTAAAATTAAAAGAGAAGTAGGTAAGTCCCCTAAAATTACTTGGAGTATATATTTTAAAAAAGCAGTATCCTCTAGGAATAGATGTCAGCTTTGCTTGGAAGTAAAATTTGCGATGCTGTGTTTGAACAACGATACTTAATGATAATCAAAATTAATTAGCAGATATAGACATAACATAAAATACATATTGTGTCACCTACCACCGGACTAGCGGTTTATTGGTGAATATTTTTTCTTCTATACCCGAAGCTGCAGTACAACAGTAAGTAGTTTAACTCACCCTCAGGATTTTTTTCTTTGTCTATTTTGTTTTTTTTTCCAGTACAGGTTATCTACAGGATTTTAATGAAATTATTTTTAATGGAATTATTACTTTTCCGGTGACTCTTTAGAGCCATCACAGGGTCAGATAAAGTCTGGCTCTCCCTTCTTCCATTTCCGTTCAACTTGTCTGAAGACCACGTGTGCATGAAACTCGAGAGCAATACTTTCATAAGATTTAACGTTTGTAAGCTTTGTTTTACTGGGTCTCGATAACCTAGGCTTGGAGCAGTTCAATTTACTGAGTAGGTAAGTTTGTTTTCAGATCATTTTTCATTTTATTTTTTTTCTGTTTTGTCGGTTTTATTTAAGACTAAAACTGGATAAGAGTTTAGATTTTGGCAAGCAGTCCGATGTTTCCACCAACAATTTTTTTGTTTAAGATATATATATATATATATATATATATATATATATATATATATAGGATTAATAAAAATATAAAATTTGTCAATTAGCTTATTGATGTTATTTTCAGCATCCCGACTCTATAGTTTCATAGACGGACCCTCCAGCAATCGCTCCGTCCACTCTTCACAAGGTGCCAGCAATTGAATGTTTTTCTCTTTTTAAAAATAATTTATGCACGTTTTCATTGATGCAAAGTTGATTTTTCGTCTTCTTTCATTGTGTGAGTCTGTGTATGTTTACATGTGCTTGTGCGCGTGTGAATTCTTTAAATTTCAACAGATAGTTAAATTTTTGTACTTGCTTGATTTTGAGGTCTCTAACTTGCAGCCTGCATCTTAGGCTGTACCTTTTGATGACAATCATACAACTGATCGTTAGTCCTTTCTTCCCGCTTTCCTTGTTTATGAGTTTTTGTAGTTCTCTTTCTCTATCTGTCATCAACACGGTGTCATCTTCATACGTTATATTAAGATTATGGCGACCGACAGTAAATCCTAGTACAACTTCTAATTCTTTTATTATTGTCCCGCTGTAAAATTTGAATAAATCCAGTGAGAAGACGTCCCTTGTCTTACTCCCTTTTTTATTTTGTGTACTTACATCAATGCATTTTCTGTTCGTATGTAGACGGTTTGCTCCCACTATATATTCTGGATTATTCTTAAATCTTTCTAAAATAAATTAAGTTGACCTAGAAGTTCAAATAGATCTTTATGTTGTATTTTATCAAATGCTTTTTGTTTAGTGTGAAACATAGGTATGCATCCTTCTGCATTTATATTGCTCTCTCTCTCTCTCTCTCTGATTTCCTTCTGATCATAAATATTGTATTTCTTGTTCCAGTGTAATTTCTAAGGAATTAATTTATTTTTCAGACAAGATTTTTATTACACCAAACGTTACTTTCAGGAGACACCCGTATTTGATATAGATCTTAACAAAGATTTATCAAGTGCAGAGGCTGGTAGCTCTAATACACACAGTTTAAACATTTATTTCAAATACGAATATCCGCTAAAATATTGTTGCATTGTATTTAATGAAGATGTACTGTTCTTTTCCTATTTCTGGTCTAATTCTTCTATACGCTTTGCTCGTCAGTATCAGAGAATCCGCAAGTTGAGTTTCAATCCTGAGAAGAGAAAGAAGGGTTACGCAAAAGACGTTTGTCATAATTCTAGAAAATCAATGTACATTTTGCTTGATGAAAGGAATGAAAGACAGGAAACGTCCACTAATATCTAATAAAAATGTGCTATATATATATATATATATATATATATATATATATATATATATATATATATGTGTGTGTGTGTGTGTGTGTGTGTGTGTGTGTGTGTGTTGTCTCAAAAATACTTTCACAAACACTGGGGGCGGGTTCCTCACACCAAAACAAAGATATCATATAAACATAAATCCGCAAAACCTTCGTTTTTGAGTTTACGGTAGACGCTGTTAAAAGTACAATCTAAGATACAATCCACAAATAGTTTTACAAACTTCTGACACCAAAAACAAAGTAAAATGTTCATATAAACATGTGTCTAAAAATACATTGTTGTTCACACAACAAATGTTCAACATGTTCTCCGCATGCTTCTACACAAGCTTGTCCCTGTCGGATCAGTGACGTGCGGACCTTTTCAAATACTCCCACACGATGTCGAATCGTTTCACAAGCCCCCATGACATGTTAATACTAGTGCCTCTGTATTTTTTAATGTATGCTGCATAAACCAATTGTTTTTGGTTGCTTCACAGATAAAAATCCAAAGGATTGAGGTTAAGGAAACATGCAAACCATGGATCCGTTCCTCCTATCCTTCTTTCATGGTAGATATCTGCCAGTGCATCACGAAAGTATGAGACTAAAATGTGCTGGAGCTCCATCATACATGAACCACATCCGTCTTCGTATTAGCAGGGGTACATTCACTAGCAGGTCTGGAAGTGTATTCGAAATAAAGTCCATGTAGACCGCTGCTGCAAGACGTGCTGGGAGAACATATGGACCTACCAGACAATCACCTACAATTCCAGCCGACACGTTAATCATAAACTGATGTTGGTGTCTCGCCTGTATTGTACCATGATGATTCCGATTCCCCCCACAAATGTTGGTTGTGTAAATTTGTTGTTCCATCTTTTCCAAATGTTGCCCCACGCGTAAACAAGACTGAAGAGATAAAAAACGGATCAGCAATTTGTGCAATAAATCATCGGCAAAAGTTCTCCCGTGGTGAGTGATCAGCGGGCGAAAGACTCTGTATAACTTGCAAATAATACAGATACGGGGAATGCTCTTGAAGTACCCTCCATACGGCGGTAATATGAGATGTACTACATGCTAGGGTCAGCTGACGTGTACTGATACCGGGATTGTCTTCAACAGCCTGTAGAATGAGTTCTTGTGGTTAGGCGTACGGGCGGATCTCAGTCTCCCTCCTACCATAGTTTGTGGTGCCACAGATCCTATTTCACAAACGCGACAATAAACAGTAAAGGTTGGATGACTCGGTTGTCTTCGGTCTTGAAACGCAGTCTCATACAGCCGTGCAGCCTCGCATCCATCACCATTTGCGTTACCGCATGTAAAATTCATATCTGCCTTCTCACTATATGAATATCCTATCATTGTTAAGTGGAACATTTTTTAGTTAACTCGCTAAACGTTGAGACCACAAATGTACATGAATGGCAAATATAACCTCATCGACATGGCAACACAGCGACATCTACCGAAAACTGTCTTTAAACTTAACTAAAAAAACGAAGGATTTGTGGACATATGTTTATATGGACTCACTTACCGTTCACGATAAAAGAATCCATCATATATATATATATATATGATGGAGTCGCTACCACTAAGCTATAGGTGCATGAAATCAGGAAAGGGACATTTGAACGTGTTGTATATAAGCAGTGTATACGCATGCCAGTCACCGAAAGAACTCAATTCATTTCTGAAGAGTAATGCTTATATCGCAGAAGTGGAAACGGTTTTTAAATTTTTTTTCTCCAGAGAGCTCAATCGTAATGAGAGCATAATATATTAGCCATCCACATACAAGCCTGTTTCTTTGTATTACAACTCATATATATATATATATATATATATATATAAGAATAATAGTCAACAAGTTAATAAAAATTCAATTGACTTATGTTTTGATCGACTTCAGAGTTTCACAGAACACCTCTCGTCAGGAACAGGGAGTAAGATAAATCTGAATTTTCTGACCTTCTGATCCTGATGAGTGGTGTATCCATGAAACGTTGAAGTCGGTCGAAAGATAGGTCTACTGAAATTTTAATAATTTATTGACTATATATGAGGTGCATCGGTAGCAATAAAAAGTATTTATTGTACATAACTAGCTTTCAACATGATCTCTTTCTTTGTCAAGGCACTTAATTTAGCAAATATT
Organism: Ascarosepion bandense; assembly: GCA_037127315.1. Classification (NCBI taxonomy): domain Eukaryota; kingdom Metazoa; phylum Mollusca; class Cephalopoda; order Sepiida; family Sepiidae; genus Ascarosepion; species Ascarosepion bandense. Next base: position 3,851,364 of record JBBBDQ010000856.1, read on the forward strand.
AAATCATAAAAATCGAGCATTATGCAGTGAAAATGTCAGATAAAAATTCAGCTAACAACCACATATCAGGTTACGGATAGGCATTTCGATGTAGTGCAATGGTTAGCAGGCTTGCTTTGCTAGATCAATTATGACAGAACAGTGAGTTCGATCCTCACTGAGTGTCCCATACTTTCGGCCTTGTGCCATATCTAAGCTACAATTAGAGAAACCACCTTTTGAATACTTTGACTTTGTGTAATGGTTAGTAAGTTTGGCTCGCTAGAATTACGACAGATTAGTGAGTTTGATCCTTACTGGGTGCTTAATAAAAAAAATCTTGTGCCACGTCTAAGATATGCTTAAAAATTACCATGGGTGCTCTTCGACGTGGTGTAATGGTTAACAAGCTTGTCTCGCAAGATCAATTACGACTGAATAATGAGTTCGATCCTCACTGGGTGCCCCATACATTCGGCCTTGTGCCACATCTACCCTACACTTCGAAAAACACATTTTAGACACTTCGACGTGGTGTAATGGTTAGTAAGATTGTGTTGCTAGATCAGTTAACAGAACAGTGAGTTCGATCCTCACTGGGTACCCCATACTTTCGGACTTGGAAAAATCATCATATCGGTCTACGGAATTTTTGATTGATTCATTCAAAGACATGTACAATTAATTTGTCTATTTTTGTATTCCATGTAAAATGAATAATTTAATTTGTGTTTATTATTGCTTTCCGAAATATTAAAGATGCACAATAAATAAAAAATAAATGGAAATAAATAAAATGATAAAAAGAATAGTACCCCAAATGAAGTAAATTAGTTCAACCTATGTTAGAGGAAATTTATATTCGTTTGTCTAAAATTCCTAGTAAGTACTCGAAAATAAGAGTTACAAAAACACAGGATTGTCCTCGAAGCCAAGGCCATAAACACGTCACTCAGCCGAAAGTTATTTCATCACCTTGTTGAACTCTAACTGTCAACCATACTTCCTGCGTGTGCTCGTCGACCCAGCACCATTACGAGCAGGTGCGGATGTGTCCAAATAATTTTAGGTGGAGCTTTGGTCATTAAGTATAGATTTGCCTCCATATTTTCCTCCGACCCATCATTCCTCCCTCTCTCTCCCTCACGCACACACATTTATGAGTATACGCATGCCTTCCTTTAAACACGCGCTTACGGCCATATCACGTTGAAACACCGATCCCCGTACGATCACACAAGTTAAGCAAAGTCGAGTAGCCCTACCCGACCTCTTAGAAATACCAGGTGCTGTAAGTTAGGATGTGCAGATTATTGTGTGATGGATAATTACTCGGAATTACTAATCAGAGAGTTTCAATTTCCGTTGGGTGATATTTATTTACGTTACGCGTAAATACCCTTGAGAAAGGTAGGAATTCACCTCTTCCTATAGCTAAGGGTTAATTAATAAGATTTGTATCATTAAATCATTATTGTATTTTTTTAAAAATCTAACAATTTAAAAATATTTTCTTGTTTTAGATAACCATTTTTAAATAATATTTATTTAAGTAATAAATAACAATATTATTATTACTCCTGATCTCGCGGACAGACTTCAGTCACTTTTCCACCGCCGTAAGATTGTCTCTCTCTGCCTTTTCTATAAATAAATTCATTCTACTGTCCTCCTCGTTACTCTTTTCTCTATCCGCTCATTATTAATGTTTCTGTTCCTAATTCTTTCATACCCTCTAACTCCGTGTGTCTTCATTGTTTTACTGCCTTGCATGGGGGTAATACCGATTTAAAAAATACATTCAAACTTCGTTTTAACCCCTTTTTGTCGCATTTATTCCAATTTTCTTGTTTTACTGTAAATATTATTTATTATTTTGCTGAAAATGTTCGCCAAAAAATTTCTTTTTTTTTTATTACCTTAGTAATATCAGTGCGACAGTGAAATCGGCGAGTCGAGTTCAAACTCCGGCCATGTATGTTGCGTTCACTTTCGCCCTAATACTCTTGAGAAAGGCTTGAAAACATCTCTTCTAGACTAGACTGGGCTATCCAGCCACCCTAAGATAAGACAACAAGTAATCATTCCACTATCTTTCCCAAGAAGTCATGGCAGGTGACAGATAATAAAGAAAAGGAATCTGTGGAAAAGACAATGGGAAACCATTCTGCATCTTTCCTAAAAGTTCATGACAATTCAAAGATAATAAAAATAAGGAATCTGTGGAGAAGGTGTGGGGTTTATGTAAAGGTTATGTGTTTACAGATGGTTATCTTCGGATAACGTCCTTAATCCAACCAAATATACACCAACCTTTGGCCTTTTAAAATTCCATGCAAAAATAATTAGTTCAAAGATACATTTTAAATGTACTGATAAAATTTTATATCTCTTAAAATAAAACATACAATATGAAAGAGTCCATAAGTTCATATCAGAAAGTTCTCATGTTGAACAACTAAGTCCTTTCACATATAAGAGAGAGAGAGAGAGAGAGAGAGAGAGAGAAATTAGAATCCTTGTAAATATGTATGTATGTATGTAGGTAGGTAGGTAGGTAGGTATCTCGTTGATTAGTAGTACTCCTTTCGACTTTTGGGATTTTTAGGTGTCCGAAAATGTAGGCCATAGGAGAACAGACGAAATTAGTTCATCGATTCTCTGATTCCTTTTTCGTGGTCGTTCCTGTTTTTGCACTTTTTCCGAGACAAGGGAATCAATTCAAGAATTGTTTCTTGATTTCTGATTGGTTCACAGATGTGACTTCTTTGACCCTCCCTTTTTCTCCCCTACATTTCGGAGTGATGATCTTTTGTTTTGACCACTTTTTTTCTTATCTTTTTGTTTTTATTTCTTTATGGTAAACCAAAATGGTTTACCAACTTTTAGTTTTCTGTTTCTTTTTTTTTTTTAATAGTGAACATTTTATTTTTCTATCATTTATGGCAAAACACGCCACTATTTTTATAAGACGTCATTGCAATAAATAAATAAAGAAAATGCAGTCAATGATGGGCTTATGTACTGAATGGACATGGCATTTGAAAAAATCTTCCTGAAGAGATGATATGAATAATAAACATCCGAATAGTAATAAAACTACCCATAACATTTGTTTTCTAATCGAATATCAATTTATAATAACAAGCAGGTGTTTTTTCATCACAAAATTGATTGACAAGTTTAAAGATACCATAGTTGTTGACTTGCAAGCAATAGAGTAAAATGTCACTGAACTTTGTTCTTATTGGCTGATTTAAAAATGTTCACGCCTTGAGTTAAATTTATAGAGAAACAATTACAATCAATGTTTAAGAAATACAAGATAATTTTCTTAATGTGTGTGAATGCGTATGTTTTAGTTTGGTATAACATGGTGAGGTCAGACTTCGAAGCAAATTACGTATTTTAAATTCAATAACTTGAATTTAACCAATGAACGAAAAAGGCACATTTTCATAAAACATTTTCTTCTGAATCCGCCTTAAAGAGATCCAATTTATGTGCACAAATATGCAAAGTGTATTTCTGTATTTTAAAAACCAGATTGAAATCTGCATGTTGAATGAGCATGTCGTCAAAATCATTGTAAAAATGGTTTCAAAATCCAAGATGGTTGGTACAGCTATGAAAACAAGATTGGTACCTTGTTAAATGGACGCTGAGAAGCAAGTGGGTTTTGCAGGTGAGTGGATCATCGTGTAAGATAACTGTTTTTTGCTTGTAATATTTATTTTTAAACATTTTAGATGGCGTTTACAGTGTTGTATATTTTCTATTTTGAACAAAACTTGATGAAAGATGATTTTTTGCACAACAATTATGCGACATATCTGAAGCACTTAAGTCTTAAATGTATAAATTTCTTACTTTGTCATTGGAGATTCGAGAAAGTTTCTATTATATTTTGATTCGATAATTTTTATTTGTTTAATCCAAAAAGCTGCCAGATAATTCTCAATAAATTAATAAATAATGAAGCGTTATCGTTCAAAAAGTTAAAGTTTTCTGTGCAAACTTTGAAATTCTAATTCAGAACAAGAACACATTTTCCAAATTCAAATTGATGAAAGAGCCCAAAATATCACCTGTTAACGGTTTGTAACAAGAGCTACTGAAAGTTAGAGAAAGTTGCCAACATTGGACTGGTCTAATGAAAACAAGCATGATGCTTTTACTGAATGAGTCGATTTTATGTCTCCATATTTCACTATCAACAACGTAGAAAAAAAAATTACATTCTACTGAACACAGGACAAAAGTGTCGGGAAATCATAAATAACGCACGGCTAATGACCGAGCGAGAAGAAAATATATTAAAAGATTTTTGAGACTTACATGATATAAAAACCAAACAAATGGGTCGAATGATTTACAGTTTGCTTCTACAAAATAAATAAACAATTGATGAATATTTGGGTAGACTGTAGACAAAAGCAGAAATTTGTGATCTTGGACAAACGAGAAAGAAAGACTCTTAGAACAATTAATAAAAGGACTGAAATATGCAAACGAAAGAAGAAACCTTATAAGTAAACCAAATCTGACATTGAGCTATAGAAAGTATAAGAACATAAAATGTATAAAACACGACGCACATTACAAGAATGTCAGTGAAGGGAAACTGGAATATATCAAGTGGTAATAAGAAGTATCAGATAGTCTACAAGGTGTGGAAAAAGTCTTAGTAGAAGAAAAGAGGACTGGTGTTCTTACAACAGAGAATGCAGAAGATACCATGGTTTACACAATTTTGAAAAGTGTTGCCTCGCTAAAAGGCACTCACGACAAATCAGAAATCCTAGTCCACATAAAGTGAAGAAAGGTTGCCCATATAGATCCAGAAAACAAACTCCACATAACTAGCATAGGAAACCATATGCAGAAATGAAAATGTCTGAACGCCACACAAAACAGAAAATGAACTTGACCAAAATACTTATATTTATATACTGTGAAAAATATAGACAAACTACTTAACAACAAGAAGCGTTTGCCACCGTAGACTATGAAGTCATATATGGAAGGAACCAAAATTAAAATGGAGATTGGGGCTAACGGAAATATAATATTCTTAAGAATTTACAAAAAATGTACCCCCAGGACATTGACAAAAATACTGATAGACATATAAGTGTAAAAATGGGGCAAACTATTTTATGGACAGCAAAATTTCACAATGAAGACCGTCACAAATATAAATTGCATCGAATACTTCAAAGCAATTTTACCGTTCATAGCATACCAGAACGCCTGTATACAGACAATGACAGATATCTTATGTTATATGAGTTCTACAATTTCCCCACTGAGTGAGAATTGACACATATCACATTCAGCCTGAGATACTAACAATCAAATAGCTTCATTGAACGAATGGTTCAAACAGTAAAAAAGAAAATAATGTAGTTAGTTTTTTCTTGCTGGTAATAAAATTACTTGATTCGTTTTTTTTACCTAGTAGCATACTGTAAGTCCAAGAATACGTGTCTCTTGTTTGCTACAACAGTTGCAATGATATGTTGGCTCGTTGAGCACTTTTTATAGATTGAATTACAGGTCAAATTTGCATAGGTGAAAAAGAATTGATTTATTGTATATGAAATACAATTTTGGCACATGGCCAGAGAGGGAAGCCTGTTCATTCATTACAATTTGTTCATTCACCAAATGAACTCATCCTATTCAATCCTACAAATACCACAATACCACATATTCACAAAATCTTCTTTATATACAAATGCTCATACAAGAATATAATGATACGAAAATGAGGAGGGAAGGGATGAACCCAAAAAAACAAAATAAAATATATCGAAAACATTCAAATTAAATTAACAAATGTTAGCGAGACCAGTCCACTCCACAAAACTTAGAGTAGCCGGTGTAATCTATCGATAGGCAAAATGAAGAAACACACTCACTAAGTGGGCGAGAAGGATAACATAAATAACGGAATGGGAAAATCAAAGACTGATCCAGCCGAGACAAAAAAGAATGTCATAAACAAACTGGGGAGGTTGGGAATCTCGACGTTGCACATAACAAAAGAGAATGCTGGAAACATGGAGGGTTCACAAGAAACCGCTCCGTTGTGACAAAAGGAATTTAAAAAAAGAAAATCAAGTCTAGCCCCATTCACACGAACCAAGCTTCATTTACATACCTTTCACTGAAACCTGTCGTTATCAAATGCTTTCTATCAGATCTGATCTTCCTTCTGAGCGGATACCCAAAGAATCCAATCAAATCAAAACTAACGTACATACCGTAAGATTCCCTCCATTTGAAACATCCAAATCACCATTCTTGTTACGGCTAGCAACATGAGAAACACCATTCGTGTCATCCCAGAATACGGGGGCAACGCATTATCACACGCGGATGCGAGATCGATGGATGCGAGATGTTCAGGAGCAATACGAGTCGTAAACTTGCCTACATAATCCCAGTAAGGGTGAACCTGCGAACACTGGTAGGAGATGTGCGAAGCCGTTTCTTCTAAACCATGGTCTTATCGTTATAGTCGGGAAATTCCACCCAGCTCTCTCTGAAGATTACGTCATTGAGAGATAGCACGTTCCCAATCAATCGCCAGGTAAGCGAAAACTCAAGCTTGCTAAAGTAATCTGCCGTTGATGCCCAAGACCAGAAAGAGGATGAATTGGTTACTGACAAGCCGAGCCTCTCACAGAGAGAATCGTCTATGACCCCCTTCCACTAAATCACGATACAATAGTCTCCGACCGAGAGCGAGGACCGAGGATTGACCCGCAAGGCTGCTCGACACTCTCAGAGGAATCTCGATTGATTTGCGGGCCTAAGTCGGTGCTTGGCCCTAGAAACGGGAGGAGTGATGATAAGGCTATGGCACACTACGGGTAAGACGGAGAAGTAACAGCGGTCAAAGTAAAGCGGTGCATTGCCATCGGGGATGTCTTCTTGCCGGTAACTTTGTCTTCCCGCATATGCTTTAATGCCTTTGGAATACGGACGTGTGCATCAGTGCAACCAAAGGGTTCAGGTAGAGCGACCTAACTGCAGGCACATAACTGCAAGCCAAAAGACTTGTTGTGAGTAATCTTGTCTCCCGTGACCGTTCCGTACCATTCAAGCGCGTTCCGTACCATCTCAATGTCACTGCAGCACGACACAAAAATGGATACGTCATCGGCGTACGCGGAAACCCTGACGGACTAATTACATCGGAGATAGCCTGGGACAATCCGTCGGGGTCCTAACATCTGTAGATTTCTACCCAGTCTGTGAATAAGGGACAATACTTAGAAAATGTCTATCAAGCTAGCCAACTTGAATGCGAAGGGCTTGAGAAATCGCAGTAAGGTAGTCTCACTACTTTCTGATCTCTTGTCTTTCGATGTAGAGTGGGCTACGATCCAGAAGACACTCTTCTGGTCCTTAGATATATCCAAGGGCACACCATGCAGCGTCATGTTCGTTTTTCGAGTGCACAAATATACTTTTTGCATCCTCACCGATTTCGTTGTGAGGATACTACCGGCAAGAGTTTTGGCTTCTGTTGCTGTAGATATCCCACATGGCGTTTGAACACCTGACCATCACTTTAGGTGAAATAGGGAAGCTTTTAAGAGACTCCTCCATCATCTCTCTGATGGCTTCAATTAATTTTCTTGTTTTAACATCCGATATAAGCAAGGAGATCATTCTAGTCGAAACTCTGAAACAAAAGGAATTGTCAGCAGCTCATTTTTCACTATGAAATCCTTACACTTTTTTGGGGGGGTCTCATAATTCGGACTCTTCTTGTGTCTCTCCGTAGTCCACGCAGTTGGAGTGGATGGAGAGGAATGATCCAGACTCTGGGAGACTCCTCCATTGTAATGGAGGAGGGACCCACGTCAACACACGTAAACCAAAGGTTGAGAGAAAAAACAAAAACATTTTAGTACGCAAAACAATAAGCACACGCGTTGAAGACAGATGCGAGACGAAACCGAACAAAAATAAGTGAGTTAATCACTCACTTTGCAAATAGTTTCACGGAGGAGTCCAAAAAAATCTTAATTCTATTAGGTAATGAATCAGCTGAATCCAACAATAACCGAAAGAGTCGAGCATGTGAAAGACCAATTTACTAAATGAAATGTCTGCATATGTTGAAAAAAAAGAATCTCATGAGTCCGTAATCAATCTTTTCTTAAATAGACTACTCGTAAAGCCGCCATTTTCTATTTGGAATACTTTACACGCGAGATAGTCAGAATCTATTTGAGAACAGGAAGTTAACCATTTTCTCTCGTGTTACAAATACTAAAGCAAAAGTAAACAGTATGCCTGATAACAACCACACTTGACGGTCACTTGCCATCACCAGCAGAGATCTTATAGTGCAATAAAAAAATAAAGAGAAGGATTCAAACTTTATTGAACAGGGAAAATTTTATTTTGAAACACTGTAATTTGAGAACAGTATTTTTTTTTCATTTGATAAGAAGAGGATGTAACAGGAGGTACTGAACGTTAGAGAGTTGTGTCCCTTTAATTGTATTATCAGAAGTCGAAATGGCGTAATAAATAAGTTGTATTCACACATGTATCCGAGGTAAGTGAATAAAACACAAATACAAAACAAAATGTTTGAAATGAGACAATGTTTTCACGTCGAAGATACAGCCAGAAAACAAAGAGATGTCATCATGTAGAACAGGAGTGGAAAAACGTTTCAGTGCATTTAAAACGTCACCATTTTTCCGCATAGTATATGAACCAAAATAATTAATATTTAATTCAAAATAGACAAAATAAAAGGCTTTTAAAGAAAAAATACAACTATTTGTTATTTATTAATATTTTAAAGAACTTTAAAACATTAATATGAAAGCATTTATTTGAAAGACAAAGTAACTCAGTTTAAACTTTAAAGGAAAACATTTTTTATCAATAAGTATTTTAAACTAAGAGATTCACATGAAACACATTTGATAGACAAAATAACTTTGTTTAAAAAATGCAATTATTTTATCAATTAATATTTCAAATGAAACAATATTAGTTCATAAGTATTTCAGAATAAGGCAAGTCAGTGAACAGGAAGTTGTCTCTTCTGCGACTTGAATGACCTATGCAGTTCTGCGCATGAGGATCGACGCAGATCTTCCGGTTCAAAAAACGATTTAAAAGAAAAATGCATATATTGACCAATCAGAAAACAAGAAAAATATATTTAAAAAGCGATCCTCTTTTTAGTTCCAAAAAAGTATAAGTAAGAGTGAATTCGTCTACTCCTTTCAGAGGACCCAATTTCGTGCTTCTCTCGGCCTGTCAGGCAGACACTATTGGCTTACTCTCTCAACCTATCTCTCTCGTTCTGCCTTCCTCTATCTATCACTTCTTCAAAAACAATTCGTAATGCCAGACACAAAAAAAGAAGACACAGGAAACGAACTTTTTAAACTGTGCGGTTAGATCAATAATATCAACGACTACAACCTACCTCAACTCATCCACAATTATCTCACCAAATTTCAATTTTACTACCTTTACACATTAAACAGACACTTATCAACCTTATACTAGACAAAGAACATTCTTAAACTTTTCTAATCAATCCTGTACCAGACATATGAACATTACTTATTTTGTAAAAAAACACAGAATTGTTAAATTTTTTTATAAAAATGTTATTTTAATATTGCATCTTGATTGTCTTTTCTTATTTTAATACATTTTTTATGGTGGACTAAACTGAATAAAGCCAAACCAAATCAAATCCAATCTCTAATAAACTATTGTTTTGTTCATCATAGATGTTTTACGATTATCCAATCAAATTATTCACACTAAGCCGGTCCATTGTGTTTGCGAATCACATATCAACAATTTTCGAGTTTGAAACGATTTGATGAATCAAAGAACCAATAAAAACTTCCCTTGAGGCAGAAAAAGTGATTTTTTTAGTTTGGAGACTATTTTCATTTTTATTGATGCTGTCTTTCTTGATCAAACTCGCTATGGCGCAATATCTCTTTCTCTTCTTCACCAAATGAACACGCATGCCATGACTCACTTAGTGGGTTGCACAATCGAAAATTTTCATCATGTCAGTCTGTCTTTCTTTCTTTATATATATATATATATATATATATATATGAACACTATTAAACTAAGTTACAGCTGTATGAGCAATCTAGAAAAAAATAAAAATCCCAATAATAATATTTAAAAAAAACTTTAACAAATTTAATAAAAACAAACTAACAACGGAAAATAACAATTTAGACAAGAAAAAATGTAATTGTAGAAATCCTATAGATTGCCCGTTAGAAAATATGTGTCTAACGGAATCAATCGTCTATCAATGCGAAATATCTTCAAAGGAAAACCCCAATAATGTAAAAATTAATATAGGGAGTACTAAGAATACTCTCAAACAGCGCATTTACCAGCATACGTTTTCAGTTAATAATAACAAGTACAAAAATAGAACATCCCTATCGAAATATTAGTAACTAAAGGAAATAAATAAATAAATAAATAAATAAAATAAAATAAAACAATCACAATAAAGTAGAAAATTCTAAAAGAAACTAAAACATGTAAGTCCTTAAATGAACCATGTTCGTTATGTCTATACGAAAAACTATATATTATCAAATCACTTAAGAATAAAATTCTATTAAATAAACGTAATTAGATAAATGTCATGTGCAGACATTGCAAAATGTTCACATTAGAATATGGATAAAAAAAAATCTAAATCAAATAACATGCATTTAACCAATAAGTCGCTTAAGGAAAATAATAACTGACGAAATATCAAAATAAAGTAAACTGATCTATAAAATTGATTATATATAAAAAAATTACAAAAAAGTTTTACAATAAATAAATAGATATTAGAAAGATGGGATAAGGATAGAAGGAAGTGTAATCATGAAAAAAATAAAAATGTTATTTATAAATCAAAGGTTTTGATAAAATTAGAACTAGAAAAGCACTAATAAGAAGAATAACGTTCTTCTCTTTCTTCATCCCTCTCCTGTTCTCTAGGAGAGGAGACCAAAATGATAAGAAAGCAAAAAGGACTGTCTTGGTACTAAATGGGCACATCCCATCAAAGACAATAAAACTAAGTGAGAAGCAATAAAAGTGAAAAGAGAAAAAGAGAAAATTAGGTTAAAAGCAGGTTGACATTTTGACCGTTACGGAGGAAAAAGAAGGAAAGGAAGGAATGGGAAAAAAGGAGGAAAAAAAGAGAAAAAGTTAGTATGTATTCTTTGGGGCCAAATTCCAAAATAAATCTTCGCTCTCTTAGTTAAAAGGAACACGCACGTAAATTTTATATCTTCCCACAGCAACAGGTTTTTGTATTTAAATGGAAATCATTTGCACAACAAACATCCAACATTGCCTGATGAAGAGAATCAATCTCGAAACATCGAAATTTCCGTGTCGCACTGTACAATTAATTCATAATTATATGATTATATCAAACTCTATAATATTTATTATATTGAGCACTGTTTATAATAAAATAAAAGCCGAGGTACTCGAAATAGTAAAACCTTGCGTCCTCTTCACCTGGATATAAAAATCATATCGCTCTGGTTAACACCCATCGAGCTCTCTTTATGGATTTACCGATTAATATTTTATGTTTTATATTAAGGTAATCTTGTTGGATTATCCTCACCGTTTACGGACTGACACCTATATATATATATATATATATATATATATATATATATATATATATATATAAGCATTTAAAAAATATATAACGATTCCCAAAAAGTTTCCAGCATACGTTGATATTTCCCAGGCTGAAATTTTTAACCAGTAGCTTTTTCAAACCAACAAAAAAAAAAAAAAAAAGAAAAAAAGAAAGAAAAAGAAACCATTTTTGTTAAAAACATACTTCCTTTAAAACAAAAAGCACGTTTTTACTATAACTGGTCTTTATCGTTTTTATTTTATTACTATCATTTTTTTAAAATTTTTGTCTACCAAGAACAGGTTCGTTTTCCGGCAGATGTCTCTTTTGAAAGTGCTTTCTTTCTTTATTTTGATTTCATACTTCCAGAAATAAAAAGATGAGCTTAGGTTTCCCACTTTTTGATATCTCTATATTTTCTTGTGAATTATCTTCTTAAATGTTTTACAGTCATTTTTAACAGTCGAAATCAGTTTTCCATTAGGAATGCGTAAAAACGTTGAGTGTTAGATTTGACTGCCGGCTGTTAAGGAAACAAACTTATCCCTTGACGACATACACTTGTGGGTTACCCAACGTGGCTTAGGCAAAAAACAAAAAAAAAACACCTATTAGGTGGCGTCTTTTAAGTATATAAAACGACAAACATTTCCTTCCTCTGTCTTCCTCTTATTCAAGATGTAGTAGTGCATAGATAAGAACGTCGTCGAGCGTATTCTTTTCCTTGGTCCAATGACGGCTGAACTCTCATACACGCGCGTCTATCACACACATAAACAGGCACATTCTTACTAGCATAATTCTAATATTTTTCGTTTATTTTTAATTGTGTACACGTGAATATCATTTCTTTAAAGTTAAAGGATACATCTAATTGTCGTTCGTTTAAATTCCATGTTTTTGTATTTTATTTTATCCGGACTCACATAACTCCGCCAGATATTGTTTGCGGGACAAATGTTCTAGGAGCTGTTAAATATTTACTAAAGAAACGTTCCAGCCTCCAAACTAAAGTGGTAATTCCTACATCACACTGATGGAAAATCAAATTGCAACACACAATCAAATAATGCCAATTTTGACCTGGGTACAATATATACATGCTAGTTAGTCGATTATAGATTAGTTAGTAGATTATAATCTAAAGTTTGAGGATAATTGCATTGAAGCGTGAAAGTCTGTAACCCCAACTGTGTCGATCCTTGTCAACAAAACAATAATGTCACCCCTCGAGTCTTTCGTCGCCAGTGGTAACTTATGTAGCCTATGCCTCGCGTTTGTCTTCAAGTTTCTTCAGACTACCGTGTTTACCATCAAGATACTTCTCAGTCGTTAACGCGTGGCTCGTTTGTCACTGGTATCATGATGGTGAACACGGTTTCATTCGACTTAGCTCGCGTTTGTCTGTTTACGACCATTCACTCTTCTGCCACATTATGCTTTTATCTCAGAGGTTGAGAAGATTGCTTTTGAAGTAAACTGAAGTAAATACTGGTCCGACAGCTGAGAGCTTCACAAAAAGTATCTTTTTGGATAAAGAATTAATTGGGGTTAAAAATGTAACAGTGATTTATTTTATATATAATTTGTTGTATACAGCGGTTTTAACTCTTCTCAAATTGTTATAATCAAATCACACTAGGATCCCCTTTTAAGTTTGAACCTTATGTTAGTAGTAACTAAAATGTCTAAGTTCTGGTTTTTAGGGACGACACAAGGCCTTGGTCAGGAGGTCTCAGTGAACAATATGGATTCTCGTAGCAGTAGTATGGAGACTCTCTTGTGAATGTGTCTTCTCCCTCAGCTGCCCAGATCTCCAGCTTATATGGAGCCCTGCGTCCAGCAAAATTGGGGTTGACCAGGGTCTGGTTTCGGTTGTTTTCCACCCCTAGTAACAATCTTTTTCGAAAATTTCATATTTTCAAAATATTCAAGTGGTTTTCTAAATTTGAGGTTGTCCAGC